>JAZHYW010035584.1:0-14682 GCA_037355805.1 Ixodes ricinus
GACGCGACCCCCGATTCTATCGCAGGCACTCTTGCCATCTCCAATTGCAGAAAACATACACTTCGCTGCCATGTACTTGTTGCTCTGCAGCTCGTGTAGTTGGTACTTGGTTAAAAATCGCGCACAAAGAGACAAGCACAAACGAGGAAGTAACACAGAACACAGACAGGTGAGTACTCACAACTCTGGTATATTAAGCGAAGAAAGAAAAAATGAAGCACGATTTATGGCAGGGGACAACGGCACCAGGGTGTGAACAGTTCAGTCACAGTCAAATGTTCGCAAAAAGGCAACTTTTTTTTCGCTTTGTTCATGTTCAACGTTTACCAACTCGACCAGCGTACTACTTTACTATAGTTGGTACTTGTTCTTAAAGTGGCTTGCTGCACCATCACTGACGTGGGTCACATGAGCACACCCAAACTGAATTTCACGATTCTCCAGACCGTGTTCATGTAAATTAAGTTACAAAAAGCTCATTCTATCGCAATTCTTTTTTTCTGCGGCTTTTTTTTGCGTTGTTTTGTGCGGTTTTTCACGGCGGCGGATCTATTGGCGCTCACAGGCGCCGGAGGTTCAGGTTCTGCCGCGCCCTACCTCCTATAGCATGTCACCACAAAGGTTGTAGGCTGATCTGTTTGCAAATTCGCTCCGGCTGCCTCCTCTACAGACAGAGACGCCACACGCCGGCTGTTGAAACAGGCACCGAGAAACATATTACAGGGTGGCGCACCTCGATCGCTCCGGCCCATGGGCCTTTTTGGGTCGGTTGTACAAAAATGTATTAGGAATTTTCCCGTCAAAACTACCGTCTGCTGTCAAATCGTCTTTTCGTGACCACGCTGTAGCATTTTCACGCTTTTTAATATTAATTTAATTGTGAAGAACGGATATGCACGTCCCTTTTATGGCAACCGCATCAGCGTCAATTTGGCCGTTTTTTCGCGTTATAACTTCAAAGCCACACAAGTATTGAATTATATGTTTGCAGATTCTGTTAGTACATATTATGAACGTTTATTTCGAGAGTTTAGAAAATACTAAAGATGGACTTTATTTTAAGTGATTTTCAAAATAATGCCTATTTAGCTAAATGCCCATGTGTAGGCAATTCTTGTCAATTTCTCCCGCTAACCATGTCAACAATATTTCATGCAAAGGCGAACTATATACAGGGAAGGCAACACACTTGCAAAGTGTGAAGACTTTTAGCTTTTACAGATACGTAGATACCCCGCACCTCCACTAGAATGTCGCGAATGACAGATGATGAGGGACGAATGAACAGAAATTAAGCGTTTAATCCTATGAACTTGAGCCAAAACTAGAAAAATACAAAGAAGTAGCGTCGCAGGTGGCGAAGGGCGGCGTAGTTGCACGATCGAGCGCAAGAGCGAGACTGAGCCTGGACCGGCACGCGGAGCACCTTTGGTACCCGCCTAAGTTTCTGGAGCGTTCGGCGTAGAAGGTTTGGCGCGTAGAACATTCGTATCGCAATCAGACGAGAACAAGTTCTTGAACTTACAAAGACGCTAAATTGAAAGAATAAATAAAAGAAGCGTCCATGTCCAGGAATCGAACCTGGGGCCCCCGCGCGAAGGCCAAGCAATGTAACTATTTGTTTTGTCTTTACTGGACACAATGTATAGCATGCTTGTGACATATCAATATTCTCACAAATCGCACGAACATATCGTGGGCTAACTAAAAGTCCTTCGAAATGTAAGCGATTAAAAAAAGTCTGCCCAATCAGGCGCAGTGTCGGGAATCCTGCAATCGACAGAATGGACCTGCGTCACTACATCAATAAAATAAATACGTGCCGGCTTTATGTGCAGGTTTGCATGCCGCAGTTCCATCCGGGTCTTCCATAAGCCAAACAGACCCAGGACTATAAATAAATCAAAGGAGACCGTGTTCCCGTCATCGACTCGAAGGAAACTAAATGCTTCGTAGGTGATAACCAAGTCCTTTTTCAACGTCCTCTGTAGTATATCCATAAAAAAGACCGCGTCAAAACAATAAATGGAAATGTGCTCGATTGTTTCTGGCGTCTTACACAGGAGACAATCAATCAACCAACGAACAAATAATCCCTTTTCCTTCAATCATGGTTTGACGGGTAACGTACCACTATGTAGTTGAAAGAAAAATGACTTGACAACAAGCAAAGCGCTCGGTTTTTGTTTTGACGCGACTCAACACATCTTGTTTCAGGCAAAGGCTATGAACTGTGCGATAGAGAGACGGGGAAAAACTATTTTCAACTAAAGCCCGTGACAGCTTCTTTTTTTGACGATGTCAATATATACCCGAGAAAATCGCGATTGTAATAATAACGCAGCGCCCTTCACTTCTTTCAAAAACCCGAACAGACTGAGAGGCTGAGTCGTCAAAGTTACTTAAAAATGTACCTAAGATACAGTTACAGTTACTCAAACAAGAAGGTGCCTAGGTACTCACTTAAAATGTATATAGGTACACGTACAGTTAATTCAAGGATACTTTATTTATTTTCTTTGTTTGTCACAATATACTGGGAATAAAGCTTTTTATACTAAAGATATACACAAAAACGAGTTCGATAAATGTGCTTTATTGGTGTGAATGGGATATCCACATCGGAGTCCACATCGGATGTCCACATCGGAGTTGAATTCTCACGTGCCTTATCCACACGCTCCAAGTAGTTCACCGAGGGCACAGCTTCCACTGTTTACCATGTCACGCAAAAAACCCGAGAATCGCTTGTTGACGTTTTTGCCCTAGGAGCCGGTGGTGACGTCGACGGGCCCAAAAGGCGTCGGCCGCAGGAAGAGGCGCATGAGTCGAGTGAGTCGAGTGCATATGCACCTAACCTTCGCGACGACAAGCTGAAGGCTCCAAGCTTCCTCTTTTTTTTTTTTTTTTTTCGTTAGTCGGAAGAAAATAACGCTTTTTTTCGGTACTTTGTCAGTTTTGATAACTGCCAAATTTGAGTCTGATAATTTAGTGTGTAGAAACTGTATTATATACGCGATGTTACATTGCTTTGCGATTGTAATTTTAATTTATTTTCAATTATATTTTAGTTTGTATTTGTGGCAGAAGAGAGCCACTACTAGGACAAGATACTTCAACAGAAACTGCGCACATCTTTCAAGTTATCTCCTGCCTTGTATAGCTGCCAGAGGAGCTTCAGACACGCAGTGAAGTCGATTTCGGTTAAGGATGGAGGAAGCAGGTCGCTATTTCCCTTAAGCGGCGTTCCGAAGCAATTCATTCAATTGGTGTTGCTAGAACGGCATCGCTAATCCACCGTTCGATGAAATGAACACCACCATTCGCTAAAATGACATTGGATGAAACATCATGGGCGGGGCTTCGTTCGCTAGAACGTCGTTCGATCAAGTCAGTGCCTCCTAGGTCGTACCCAACTCATCGTTAATCCCGGCACATGGTAGTGTGTTAATACTTGAAGATTTATAGTTTGTACCATTTTTACGAAATGAATAGAAAGGAATCTGTAGAAATAAATTCACTTAGTCACAAGTTACTGGAAAATGCACCTAAGATACAGATACAGATACCGAACAAATTAAAGTACCGAGGTTGGTACCTCAGGTAGAACAAAAGTACCTATATACCGATTTCCAGTTACTTGTACGTAGGTACTTCACAACCCTGCTCAGAGGTTCACCCCAATCAATTGTTACTAGCAAAGCGGGCCGGGAGCTCGTCAGTTCATCTGAATAACAGTGCGAAAAATTTGCTGGTTCTGCTCACGCAGAAAAAAAAAAACGTGAAACTAATTGCCTAATGAATAAGTGCGTGAGGCCCAGTCCCCCGGACTTCACGCGGCGGAAGAGGTTGTCTCTTCGCATCCTCTCTCAGCTGTAATTGCATATAAAAGTAGCAACAAGTCTATGAAACATTTGGAAGCTTATGCGTTTACATGCCAGAACCTGCAAAATGTAAACTAGCTTCGCTACGAAGAAGATGTTGCACACCGTGGCACGGGTAGAAATATACATATCACCATTAACCCACGTAGCCCCATTTGATTTTAAATTCCCCAAAACATCGGTCCAATAGGGTGGGCAATTTTCGTAATGTTGTAACGGCACCCCAAGATAGGCGTCCGGGGCCAAGCACGGTAACCATTCCGCCATGCACGATCTCGCTCAGCGACGCGCGCGGCAATACGTACTTTAATTAGGCATAAGTAATCTGAACACGCAATATTTACCAACCGGTTCAGTGGGAACTCAACCCCGGACTGTGGGCACCGCCGCACGACGCCTTTCCAGGGTATTACGAGCGGAGATGAAAGAAAGCGCGAACAGCAGGACCATGTATGACTCACTGGAGTATGCGTGAACACACGACCGTCGGCAAGCGCAGCTGGGTCCGGAATGACGAATCGTACCTCCCCACGTGATCCCACAGCATCACGGGGATGACCATAACACACCAACGTATGGCGTCATGACTTAGCACAGCAAACAATAGATGGATTGCGGGTGCTATAAGCCTTCTTCCCTAAAAAGCATCTATTTCACCACCATGGGCTCCTCATAATTCATGAGGACTCATGACTCAGGGCGCTACAACCACCCCCGGAAGAAGCCGAACCCTCTATCAAAACCTGTGGAATCTTCTCATTAAAGCGCCCTTACAAAAAACACAGTGTAACGTTTCAATATCTTGATTATGGAACTGGAAATTTGTATCTCGAATCCTGAAATCAAGATTTCTGACAAAAATGTTTAAAAAAACATGAAATCCCCATAAAATATAGGTAGATTTTCAGTTCCATAATGCAGACAGCGAAAATATATTCTAGTATATTTAGGTAAGGTATAAACCTCACACACTCCCATCTTGAATAAATTTAAACTCGTCTCGATCAATCTGATAAACCCGGTGATCACGTAAGAGTGGCGTGAGCGCAACAGATTTAAAACCGTTCTAAATTCCCCGTAAACAAGCATAGCCGACCATAAGGAACGCATAGTACACGCAAGAAAGAGCCTGTGCTCGTATTTATAATCATGATCAAGAGAAGATCAAATAATTTTTAAACGTAGTTCTGTCAGTCTCTTTTTGCAGGTCATCCGCACAAAATATATTCTAAAATAAACAAATATAACGTTAAAGGAAAGACGTTCCAATCTTGGAACTTTAACGAGAACGCTTTCTTTTCGCACCAGTTACAATAATACCGGGGCGCGTATTGGGACCAAGACGGCAGTGACCTTTCGCGCTTGTCGTTTGAAATAAGACGTCCCATGAGAGTAAACATAGCAGCGGACTCTGCGGCGTCACGAGGAGTAAAATGTGCTAATGCGGCGTCCACGCAACGCACCGATGGACGGACCACCCAGGATGGCGGCGACATAATTGGCTGGTGATATATTGGCGGTAGACAACAGTGCGATGGCGAAAACAACTCCCTACGTGCGTGGTGCAAGCAGTGGCCCGTGATATTAATTACGGGCAGAAGCACACACGAAGATGGCCGGTATTGACAGGGTCGTAAACAAATCTCCGAGGCGGCGTCCGTGTACGCTTGAAACACTCGTGGCCGTTTACTCATGCATCAAACACTCTCCCCCCCCCCCCCGCCTTTTTACCCATTTCCTCTCAACCGAGTAAACCAGGGATCGTGTGCAGTAAAAACTAAGTCACTGATGCGTGTGTCTAGTTACCAAGGTGCGCGCGTTTTTGACGTGCTTAAAAACCGGTCAATCAGGTGCGCCGGATTTTCCCAATAATTTGACTCCGCGAGGAAATTAAAATGCGGTAGCGTGAAGTAGTACCCAATGTGGAAAGATACCAGTCAAGCTTTTTTTTCTTTTTTTTAAAGAACGCGTGAAGCTCTGTTAATCTACGAGAACTGGAAGAAGTAAAATTTTTGAAACGTTTCTCGGCCAATAAAAATAAATATTTCTCTGCTCATAAATAAACAAAAAAACGCGCACTTGCCATTTCTTAAGAATCCCGCTCTTTCTGTGAAGCACCAGGTGGAAAGTAAGAAAACAAAAACAAAAATTGTGACCACATTCATCACCGATCGCGCCGACCCAACTTTATTCCGGAAGTATTTCCGCTCTCAGGTATTGGGCAGCAGAAACATAAAGTGGTTTGATCGATTTATCTTCTCTATTTTCAGTCAGCGTTTTTTTATTTCGACATGGAAGGTGAAGAGCCACTCTCATGGTCCCAACAAGGTTGATTCCGATTCATAGAGTACTCGGCGCAAGGCAGGGGGAAGCTTTATTGCCACGTGCCATTAGATTCCGGTAAAAAAAGATGTTACTCAGCAGTGCTTCCGACATTCGTATGAAAGTATTCCACGTTTGGCTCGAAACGTATAACTAATTCAAACCCATCAGTTCATCCAAGCTTAGGCGAGAGAATCGGCTGTACCAAGCATTTGATTGGTCAATATAGAACGATTGATTGATTGACTGTTTAACGGAATAATTGATTCATTGGTTGTTTGATTGATTCAAGTTTCATGGCGCCAGGGCTGTTAGGCCACAATGCACCAAGAGATTAAACTATTGTGGAAGAAAGGGTCTGGAAGAAAGAGCTATAGTACCTGTTGATGTGATAAAATTATGTATATCAGATTGTATATCTGTTTACAGGATAGACATGAGTTTATATTATGACTTAAACTCATAGTCGGTGTATAGGGCTAATGTCATTAAGAAATTTAAACACACAATATGCAGAACAGGCTTCTGGTAGCCAAGTAAAATGAGGAAGTGAAGTGGAGTATGTTATTTATTGGCTTCAAAAAATCGTTCTTGGCCATACCTCGGGCATTGAAGTGGGATGTGTGAAATCGTTAGAAGAATGTTCTAGTGCTCACACCGCGGGGAATCTTCTCCGCGCAGACGATTCTCATAAGTGAGACGCGTATGACGAATCCGTATCCGGCTGAGGACCACCTGATAAAAGCGTTCCCGATGCTGGGCACTCTCCCACTCACTTATAAAAGGTCTTACTGCATGCCGTTTTTTATGTGGTTCATTATACCACTTACGTTGCCACTTTGTTCGAATGCAACACTTCAAAAAGGTGTAGTAGTTTTTGTATAATATATTATGTATGTCAACTTGTCTCTCATTTGCAGAAGTTGCAGCACAATCGGTCTTTTTATTACCTGGGATGCCTACGTGGCTTGGAACCCAGCAGAAAATGTTTTTAGTCTGCTTCTATGAAGCAGCGATAATCTTATTCCGTAGTTCTTGAACAAATGAATTTCTCATGCGCATCAGTGAAGTGAGTGCTCTTACATGAGCTCAAGGTATCCGTGTAAACGCCTGAGTGTAAAATCAACGAAAAGAAGTTAGGGCGCAAGCAAGTTGGTGAAGGTTTAACATTTTGGACAAAACCCCGAAACGAAGGGGGGGGGGTCCCCCTCCCTCGCCAGTCTCGGGGTTTTGTCCAAAATAGAAAATCATTTTTTTTCGTACATAATGAATAGCTAACAACAGCCCATAGAGTTCTGCTGTCAGTATGGTGGCTCCACTGTGGATTCTCTCGACCTGCTTCACAGATGACCCTATCATAGCGCAGCCAACAGTCGAGTCTGTTTAGTCCCATCTCTTTAAAAACATATGCACTGTTCATTGTTAGTTTGAGATGAAAGGATTCCTACCTCATCACTTCACTCGGACTATCTAGTTTTGAATGTTTATTCAGTTAAGATTTCAATGAATGACATGATAATCCCACGGGGCTACAAGGATTGAACATTGAGCTACTGGAGCTTTTGAATCTATTCCTACAGAACCAGGTTAAGTCATATTCCTCATTGCGAATGGACGAACAACGGCAGGTTTACTTTCAAACATTCTCTGAAAACTGGTGCTTTCAAGGATATCACGAGTAGGGAGCTGAGAGATAGAGGGAACTCAAATAAAATTCATAAAGCCCAGAGCAAACCTCCTAGTTTCAAGGGATGGCTCATTGGCTTATACAAAGTGAGTACCAGGGACGTACAGAATGCACCAGTACCCGATCGCAGTCCCTGGTGCTGAATCGGGTCCATCTTTAGGACTGATTCTCGGGCAGAGCCATAGACAAGGCCATCATAAAGCCAGGAGCGAAGAACCGCCCGTTACATGCGTAACAGACATGGCAAATGGGAGCCCCATGATGTGATAGAACCATAAGTATATTCAGTGATTTGATACAGTTAAGTTTTAAGGTACTAACATATCGAAGAAAGTCAATTTGGAATCAAATATGAGTCCTATAAACTTATGTTCACTTTTCTTGGCTATTCGTATTCACTATATGTATGTTTAGGAAGGCTCTAGCATAACTCCACCCCGGCGAGAGAAACACTCACAGGCTGCTCACCATTTTGTGGAGAAATTTTAAAATCATTTGTACCAGCACATTGTTGTAAATTGCTATTGAAGGATTACAGGACGAGACAGAAATTTGAATATCCATTACATACATGGTTTATTGCATGGGAGGTGGTATTGCACGGGCAATCGATTCATCGTTACGACAGAAAGGGTTAGGCTAAAGACACCCTTCTATGGAACTCCATTTTAATAAAAAAAACTACTTGCAAAAAGGTGTTCCCAACCTTGTATAAAAAGTGCGACGTTGCAAGTAACTGTGAATATGAACTAGCAATGTACCTCTAACACCAAAGCCAAATAAATCCTGCAAAGTTAAAAAAAAAAAAAAAACGCCAGGCCGCATCATATGCCTTTCCCTAATAAAGAGGACAGAAAAACAGTTAATTTTTTTCAAATACCTCCCGCACAGTAGTCTAAGATCGAACCAGGTGTTCGAGCGTGGATCCAAACGAGCGGAAGCCCCACTGATACTTTGTCTAGAAGGTTGTCTTTTCTAGGCCATACTTAAGCGTTTTGTTAATTTTTCTCTGCAGTGCTTCTAGAAACAACCGTTAGTGCTCTCGGTCTGTAACTGGAAGCACGTGAAGTCTTTTAGCCTGGCTTGACCAAAGAGTTGACAGTAGCTACCTTCCAAGACGACGGGACCTGACTCTCCGACCAAACGCTATTGAATAAGTACAAAATGAGTTTGAGCGTTGATGGGTGTAAGTGGCATAGCATTGCGTAGTGGATACGATCAGGGCCAGGACAGTATGCTTGGGACTCTGCAGTATTGCCTGAAATTCATGTAGTATAAATACTGCATTATACGTTTCTTGGTACTTGAGGTACACCTGAGGTACTTAAGATTTTTCTCGGAGTAGAGTTTATGCCGAATGAAAGCTGGCGTATAAAGATCAGAGCTTGAGACAGACTCAAAGAGCTATCATAGTAGATAAGCTTTGTTCCGCATTACTTTCGTGGCCGATTTCTTGTCTAGTCCAAAGAGGGATATAATACGCACGGTAGCAATCATTGATGTTATGCACGCTCTCGCATACCCCCTTACACGAAACACTACTGCTTATGGAAGATGTGTATTCCTTGAAGCTATCTCGCTTAGACTTCTAGCAAATAGATCATGGGCGAAATTTTATTATCTTAAAGGTGATGAGATCAGTTTATGTAGGGTATCGGCGGGAAATTCCCACACTTTGGTCTGTATCTTTATGCTTTGTGGCAGTTATTATTCCGCCATATGTTCGGTTTCTTGGGAAGATGTGTTTATGTCAGGGCCAAGCCAATGATTCACTCTTCTAAAACATGCTTGGTGGATGCTCAGTTATGCAATCAATGGTGGCCTCATGAAGAGATAGTACGTGCTAAAAGAGATGCTTGTTTAAAAAATTGACCATTTTGCTTCATTGATTTTCCGGCGGGGAGTTCACGTCGGAAGTGTAACATGTCGCTCAATGTAATAT
Source organism: Ixodes ricinus (assembly GCA_037355805.1). Classification (NCBI taxonomy): domain Eukaryota; kingdom Metazoa; phylum Arthropoda; class Arachnida; order Ixodida; family Ixodidae; genus Ixodes; species Ixodes ricinus. Next base: position 9,836 of record JAZHYW010035584.1, read on the forward strand.
AAAAGTATTTGGAAATGATCACACTCATTTGTGTTAAGAGTAAACCCCATGAGAACAGAGAGAACACTGTTGGACCACTATGCGTGAAGTCAATGGAGGCGCATGAGCGGGTTGGACGACTGTAATTTATATCCTCCGTGTTCTTGTTGAATAAGCATAATCTTAAATGTAAACATATTCGACGGACATCCGTCTGGTTAGGAATGATTAATAAAACTTCAACATGAAACTCTAACCAAGCTTTATTAAAAGCGAAAATCCCGACGTTTCGGAACCAACTCGGTTCCTTGCTCACGGGTGACTGTTTTTGTCCAGCGGAGCGGCCTGCCCACGAACCCGAACACCCCCGGGTGCTCTCCGGATTATCCCTCTTAACCCGGAAACGTAGCTGCTGGGGAGGGTCCCCGTCGACCGGTTTACGTTTCCACGTGTGCACTGAATGTGCCACGACTCCAACAGAAGGCGCCTCCGCCAATTTCTCTCCGTTCCGAGAATGGAGCTGTTGTCGAGGTCGATGGAGTGGCTTGTCTTCTCGACGTGTTCAGCCAGCGCGCTTCCTCCACATTCTTCTTCGCGATGTCGTAGCGGTGGCGCCGCAGGCGCTCGGGATAGTTTTTCGTTTCCCCAACGTACGACGCGGGGCAGTCACCGCAGGGAATTTTATAAACCAGTCCCTGTGCCCTCTCCTCGGGGGACGATCCTTTGGTAGGGGAGAAGGCCGCCGATGGTCGAGACTGGCTTGTGTGATACCGCTACGCCGTACTGTCGTAGTACTCGGGCGAGGACCTCGCTTGTGCCCTTGATGTAGGGCACACACACGCGGGTGGGGGAGGAGGGGCGGCGTCTTGGGTTGAAGGGTGCGTCGAAGTTTCTTGATTGTGCTTTTTACAAATCTAGTTGGGTAGCCATTCTTACGCAGGTCTTGTTTGATTGTTTCGATCTCTTTTTGAAGGGTCTCCTCTGAAGTGCAGACCGTGATCGCCCGTCTGACGAGTGCCGAAGCCACGGAAGACTTATGTGTCCTAGGGTGGCTCGATGAAAAGTCCAGGTATCGGCCTGTGTGTGTCGGCTTCCTATACACATGAAAGTTCAGCCGGCCGGACTTTCTCACTGCACAGACGTCTAGGAAGGGAGACAGCCATCTGATTCGTGCTCAATCGTGAATTGAATCGCTGGCTCGATGGGTTTAGATGCGGTGGAGACGATCGATCTCACTGGTCTTTACAACACAAAGCGGTCATCGACATACCGCAGGACACACGAGGTCCTGGGGAGAAAGTGTCGAAGGCTTTTCTCTCGATCGCCTCCATTGCGAGGTTTGCCACAGTGACGGAGACCGCAGCACCCATAGCTGCACCACTGGTTTGTCTGTAGAAGCTGCCAGCAAAAGAAAAATAAGTGCTGGATAGGCAGAATTCCAGTCGACGGCAAATCTTGTCCATCTCAAGGCACGTTCTTTCGGAGAGAAAACGTGCCTTGAGATGGACGAGATTTGCCGTCTACTGGAATTCTGCCTATCCAGCACTTATTTTCCTTTGCTGGCAGCTTCTACAGACAAACCAGTGGTGCGACTATGGGTGCTGCGGTCTCCGTCACTGTGGCAAACCTCGCAATGGAGGCGATCGAGAGAAAAGCCCTCGACACGTTCTCCCAGGACCCGTGTGTTTCCTGCGGTATGTCGATGACTGCTTTTGTGTTGTAAAGACCAGTGAGATCGACCGTCTCCACACACATCTAAACTCCATCGAGCCAGCGATTCAATTCACGATTGAGCACGAATCAGATGACTGTCTCCCCTTCCTAGACGTCTGTGCAGTGAGAGAAGTCCGGCCGGCTGAACTTTCATGTGTATAGGAAGCCGACACACACAGGCCGATACCTGGACTTTTCATCGAGCCACCCTAGGACACATAAGTCTTCCGTGGCTTCGGCACTCGTCAGACGGGCGATCACGGTCTGCACTTCAGAGGAGACCCTTCAAAAGAGATCGAAACAATCAAACAAGACCTGCGTAAGAATGGCTACCCAACTAGATTTGTAAAAAGCACAATCAAGAAACTTCGACGCACCCCTTCAACCCAAGACGCCGCCCCTCCTCCCCCACCCGCGTGTGTGTGCCCTACATCAAGGGCACAAGCGAGGTCCTCGCCCGAGTACTACGACAGTACGGCGTAGCGGTATCACACAAGCCAGTCTCGACCATCGGCGGCCTTCTCCCCTACCAAAGGATCGTCCCCCGAGGGAGAGGGCACAGGGACTGGTTTATAAAATTCCCTGCGGTGACTGCCCCGCGTCGTACGTTGGGGAAACGAAAACTATCCCGAGCGCCTGCGGCGCCACCGCTACGACATCGCGAAGAAGAATGTGGAGGAAGCGCGCTGGCTGAACACGTCGAGAAGACAAGCCACTCCATCGACCTCGACAACAGCTCCATTCTCGGAACGGAGAGAAATTGGCGGAGGCACCTTCTGTTGGAGTCGTGGCACATTCAGTGCACACGTGGAAACGTAAACCGGTCGACGGGGACCCTCCCCAGCACCTACGTTTCCGGGTTAAGAGGGATAATCCGGAAAGCACCCGGGGTGTTCGGGTTCGTGGGCAGGCCGCTCCGCTGGACAAAAACAGTCACCCGTGAGCAAGGAACCGAGTTGGTTCCGAAACGTCGGGATTTTCGCTTTTAATAAAGCTTGGTTAGAGTTTCGTGTTGAAGTTTTATTAAGCATAATCTTGTAGAAGAAAAAGTTGTTCAATCATTGATACTCGTGTATCAAATCTTCCACGACCCCAATATGGTTATGAAAGTTAACATCTCCAAAGATTAAAACTGGTTGCGGTAGCTGGTCATAGAGACACTCAAATTCGTAGGATGTATGCAAGGGGAGCAAACTGTAATCAAGCGGTCAAACAAACCACAAACTGCCACAATCCCCAATGTAGTATTAAGAAAAACCTCAAAACATAAAGTATAGCTACCCCACCCGAGCTATGGAAGGAATGAAGACGGTATTTTCGAAATAAAAACAAGAGAGTGCCTTAAAAAGCCACAATGGGTGTCATTCAGATGGGTTTCTTGACGCAAAAGAAAAAAAAAATAAGTTAAACAAATAGCAAACATCATGGTAGTTATGGAGCGATCCTCGACAGTTGCATTGAATGAGGACTTCTATCATATGTAAGATGGTATTAGTCAGAACATGCCTTACTAAATTTTAGTCATTTTTAATTCAAAGTGCATTTTTTTTGTATATCTTTCGGCCTAACTGTAGTATCCCAGGTGACCGAGGGTACGAACTTGAACTAAAGTGGGAACACCTCGGATTTCGGCTCACCATTGTCCATCGGTTCGTCTAGAGCCGCCGCTGGTGGACCCTTAGGGGTCTCTGGCCCGGCGGCTGGCCATATATGGGGTACTACAAGCGGGACGAGAGAGACCACGGCTTCTAGGTTTGTCGGCTGCAGGGGGTGCACAAGGCACAATCCACTGTGCTCGGTTTTAGTGGATTATGACGACCGGCATCAACCTTTCAATCTAAGGGCGGAGATGTTAGCACTGCTCATGTTGAGGTTGAGAGGTGTAACGGGAGCGTGCTCCACCAGTGAACCAAGCTCCTGCCTGGCAAGCTCGTGCCCGGGCAGATCGGACAGGTGCCATAATAAAAGGCTAGCCCTAGTTGACCTGCCGCTGTACGAGCCTTCTTCTGATGCTGATACTTGGTGCCATAAGTGGGATACGGCGATCACGCATCCTTCACTGATTTCGCGACCAAGCCATGGAAAGACTTCGACCTCCGGAGGGACTCTTGCTGACAGGCGACCTCGTCCAGAATTGGCGTAAGCTCCAGCAGCGATTGGAATTGCACCTCGAAGCCGCAAAGCCAGTAAAACCGCGCTCCGAGAAGCAGAAGGTCGCAATTGTTTTCCACGTCGCGGGTCCAGAGGCGTTGGAAGTTTTTAATACTTTTCAATGGTCCGCCAGAAGAACGCGAAAGCTATGCTACGATAGTGCAAAAATTTGAAAGCTACTGCACGCCGCGCTGCAACGAGACTTACGAAAGATATATATTTTGCTCGTGCAAGCAGAACAAAGACGAAGCGTTCGAATGTTTCTTCAGAGACATATAGCTCAAGGTACAAAGTAAAAGTACAGTCGTGCGACTTTGGAACTTCGGCCGAATCAATGATTTGAGACCAAATTGTTTACGGGACAGCTGCCATGAACCTGAGAGAAAGACTGCTACGCGAAGACGCGTTGACGCTCGAGAAATCACTACAATTTTGTAAGGCGGAAGAAATAGCAGTCAAGTAGAGTAAAACCTGGGAGAATACGGGACAGACCGTGGAAGTGGTGTCGAAGGAACGCCAGTATCGCTAAGCAGAAGAATGTGGACGGTGTAACACGAAGCACGACCCGAAGAAGTGTCCAGCATACGGCAAAGAGTGCTACAAATGCAAAGGAAAAAAATCACTTCGCGACCTGCAGCAAGACAAAAGTTCCTGTTGATAGCGTGTACGACGTGCACGAGGACCACGACGTGCACGAGGACCTTAAAGGGAACATTTCCAAATGCCTTAATGAGAAGACATCGAGGCCGAGTTGGCAAACGCGAGTGTCTTTTCGAGACTTGATGCCAAGACGGGCCTCAATCAACTATCGCTGGAAGACGCAACATCGCGAATCTGCACATTCAGTACGCCTTTCGGCCGCTATCGCTTCTTGCGAGTACCGTTCGGCTTAGCATCAGCGCCGGAAGTTTTTCAGAAAGCTATGGCTCAGTTATTCGACGGTCTTCCAGGCATACGTGTGTACATAGATGACGTGTTAATTTGGAGAACCAGCATGGGCTTGG
>JAZHYW010035585.1:0-131981 GCA_037355805.1 Ixodes ricinus
TGCCTACCTTTCTGTGAAAAAATGAGACAAATAATCTTGCCGGGGTTAACGGCGGACGACGATTACGCCATTTCCTCGCTGCGCACATCGGGAAATTGCGCCACAAGTTACAACCATTCCTAACTCGGGCGTTTTCGACTAGGTCCGCCGTTGAAACTGACAGGCTTGTTTTGTTTCAAGTTGCAGAGAAAGGGAGTTACGTGTTAAGATTTCATCAGGTAAAAGGCACTATCTAAATGGACATTCGGTGAAAGTTTGAGCTTTAGATGTGCAGGTGCTGATTCTTGCGGCTCGTTTTACGACACTAGAGATCGAGTCTGCGGACACTAGCTGTTGGCGACTTCTGCAAAATCAAAGGCACTAGCGGCTAGAATAGAAAGCCGTGGCAGTAGGTTCACACACCAACCTTCTTGAGTAAATCAGATATTTACAGCGACTGGCGGTCTAAAGTCAAAGCTGTGAAAGTAGGTTCGAAAACACTCGGTGAAAATTGCCAATAACTTAAATAAAAACAAAAGCCACAAAACATCGCCCATCACTCTTGCAAATATAAAGAGACCCTAATAGCCATATTTCCAGTTAGCAATGGTTACACGGCAAGTGTATTTCTGAAACACACTTTAAGAGTTAGCCCTTGAACAAGCTTTTACATCACTAGGTGTATAAAACGTATGATGTGGACTTCGGCCAGACAAGTACAGGGTGTCACAAAAACATTTACAGGTTTTTTTTTACCGCAAACATAAACTATGCATCGCCGAACGCTCATTCTCCGCCCAAGCTAGAGATCACAACCAGATGCCAAAGTTTCAGCCCGATCGACTACCTTATTCCAAAGTTCCTAGAGATTTTCTGAAAATTTCGATGGGAAAATGGCGGCCGACGGAGTTTTCAAATACATGGGGCTCTATGGCACCAGAAACCGAAAACGGCTCAAATGGGCTCAATTTTCCGTTGAAATTTTCAGTAAATCACTCATATCTTTTGAATAAGATATCGGATCGGGCTGAAACTTTGGCATTTGTTTGTGACCTCTAGCGCTACCTTTGGGCGGAGAATTAGCGTTCGGCAATTCCTAGTTTATTTTTGCGGTAAAAAAAAATCGCGTAAATTTTTTGTGACACCCTGTACTACTGAACTTTTGCATCGATAAACACCATTCCATCTGAACAAGCCCGAATCGAACAAGAGAAGAAGAAGGAGTCGATGTAGTGAATCTGAGTTTGTCAAGTAATAACTGAAAAGATAATGAAGAGCTGGTGAACTGTAACAACTTGATACCCGAGACGGATACAAAAAAGAGAGGGACAAAAGACGCCGAAAAGCGTGTGTGTTGTCCCCCGTTTTGTTTCTCTGTTTTGGGCTTCGAAAATGTAGAGTGAGCAAGTTTATTGAATTTGAGGCACTCACCTTTTTACGTAGTTGAAGAGCCTTAATTCAACCACGGAGAACTGAAATGGACCTGGAACTGAGGTGCGGGGATGAAGGACCACACACCTGGTGACAAACAAGCCTCCTTGTACGGTGATCGTTAGTTGTGTTTTGTGACCAGGCTTGTCTACGAACTTGTGACTGCAAAATTGGTTACACGTATTTTGACTTTCGTGGAAGCTGCAGCTCTGACTAAGAAGGGATGGCGTTATATCTTCTACAACTGGCAGCTCCATAGTGAGAATATCGGCGAATAACTTTAGAAAGAGTCTCGATTTACGTTGTCAAACATGTTTTGAGCTTAGGTATTGTTTAGCTTATTTTTTTCTGAGAAATAATGGTGCCCTTTCTTGTCTGACGCACATGCTTTGACGCTCACACCCTATTATTCTGCCCGGCGTTTTGGGTTGTTCCTATGATTTGAAGCGAACTTGTACTTGCGGTTCTGCATGATTGTTTGCTATTGTTGGTGAAAATAAAATGTGCTGGCGGTTTTAGGCATGCATCATGGATTTTAAGAGCCACACTCTAGGATGAGGTTATTTTAACCAGGAACTTTCTTTGGCTAGGGGTTCAACATTTTGTGAAGCCCAGATAAAAGCGCGTCAGGGGACGACACTGATTGGCTTTGAGGGGAAGGGGGCGGGGGGAGGCTACCGCAATAAAAAAGCGTTCGCGCCAGGCGGAAATCAAACCGAGACAGTTTATATTATTACGCGAATGTCACACATCCCAGCGAGTTGAGGTGCTATTGAGTGAGAAAATCCCGCTGGGCATCCGCTCTGCGTCGGGCATATAGCAACCTGACGCCTTCCAGGGATCAGTGATCATGACATAGCAACTGTAAGCATAAACTGCAAGCTAGCAATGCCGCTAAGGCAGTGCACACGGAGAAGTTTACTTTTATGGTCAGGGTAATGACACTGGCCTTTCCGAAGAATAAGTGCTGTTTTTTTTCGGTTTTGAAATGCGCAGTTACGGGATGAACATTGACAATCTGTGTGAAACTCCTTAAGTTCAGGCTTAATAATTTATTTGATTTACGTGTTCCTAATAAAGTAATTACACCACGGAAGCGAACTCTCAAGCTCTGGATAAATAGGGACATACTGCGGTTATTAACAAAGACAACGTGCTTACTTATCGTACCGCGGAACGTCACTTACAAGGTTGTGTGACTGTGGGAAACATCTTAAAAGCAACGAAGAAGGCTCATCATCGTAACTTGGTGATCCCCTTGAGAGGAACCCTAAATAATTTTGGAAGTTTGTTAAAAAACAACAAAAATGACCAAGTAGGTATTCCGCCAATCGATATATCCGGCCAGGTTCTCTGCGATGACCAGGCAAAACCAACGTGTTTCATCAACTACTTCGAGGCAGACATTACTCTTCCTGTTTCTTGTGACTGTCCAGTATTGACTCTCTGATGACACTCTGGCAAACAGCATGAAACCGCCCGTGTTTAACTCGGATGGCCTGATTAAATTTCTTGAATCGCTCATTCCTGACAAGTCAACCGGCCCAGATGGCATTCCAAACAGGGTCCTCAAAGAGAGTTCATGATTGCTTTCAATGTATCTGTATGTCTTGTTCACTAAATCGCTTATAGACTGGTGTTCGCTTCGGATTGGAAGATGGCTTATATAGTGCCTGTTCATAAAAGCGGTCCCAAAAACAAAGTAGAAAATTAGCAGGCCCATTTCACTTTAAGCACGACTTCTAAACTCATGGACCACATTATTTACACTAAATTTGTACAACATTTACACTCGAACCATTTCTTCGCTCCGTTTCAACTCGAGTTCCACCCAGGCTGGTCTTGCACAACTCAGTTGGTGGAGTTTTATCATGACCTGGCGAACTCATGCGACAAAGGCTTTCAATGTAACTGTATTTTTCTTGATTTGCGGTAAATTTTCTACCTTGTTTCTTAAAAATTTGTTCTTCACAAAATAAAGGCCCTCAAAATGTCGGATGATGTTCTCGGGAGGTTAGCTGACTATTTATGTGGTAGGACTCAAGCAGTGATAATTAACGGTAAATCATCTAATTTTATCCCGGTCACTTCTAGTGTGCGTCAAGGCTCTGCGGTGGGACCGGTTTCATTTTTAATATTTATTAATGATGTTGTTCAAAACATTTCCTGCTTTGTCGTCTTTATACAAAATACTGTGTTATTTATCGTGCAGTAAGTGCTCTTGATGATTGTATGGCTTTCCAGGGGACATTGATAGTATAACAACCTGGTGCTCCACATGGGTGATGGATGTGGACGTTGGGAAATGCCATTTTGTCAAATTTACTAGAAAAATAAACCCCTCTCATCAGCATGTAGCACATCAACAACGTCAGTATTGGACTCTCACTGCATGTAAAATATTTGGGTGTCTATTTTCACATAATCTTTCCTGGAACCACCATATTGATTACATGACCAGCGAAGGCTAAACAGATGCTATAATTCATCAAACGCATTATGTAGAGACTGTCCACGTGAAGTTAAAAATACCTTGTACCTTACAAACTTCAGGCCAATACTCGAATTTGGTTCTTAAACCTGTTACTCCTACCAGCAGTATCTAGATCATAATATTGAACGAATTCAGAACAAATCTGCCAGGTTCGTCCTGAATTCTTATAGTTAGCGTCAACGTGTGACCGATCTAAAAAATGAGCTTAGGTGGCAGACTCTCCAATTTCGACGAGAATGCGCTCGCCTAAAACTACTACAAGTCGATTTATCATGAAATATCTGGCATTAATAAAGATACATTCTTCCACCACACTTCAGTTTTCGTAGACGTGCTCACTCAAAGATTAGACCTTTGTCATCGAAAACTGACATCTTCAATTATTCGTGTTTCTTTTTAATTTCCTTGTTTAGTGTTTAATACATGTTGTATATTGTTTTCCTACTGTATTGGTTCTTTACCTTATAATCATGATCTGGACTCTCCCTCTCACCGTTCTTTTTGTGAACTGGCCACTGAAGGCAGCGCCTGCCTTTTCCTATGTACCGAGGTGTCATGTACTTTTTGTCTCTCACCCACCATAATGAACACACGGGCGGATATTGAAAATGAATAAATAAATAAATTGTCACAAGTTTTAGTGTGAAACGTTCTTTGAATAGGTGTTTTGGCATTTCGTGGAAGCCCAGATAAAAGAATGACCGCGAGGCTTGACACTGATTGGTTGATGGTGGAGAGGGGGAGTGAGGGTGCTCGAAGCTGATTGGTTAACGGGGAGGTCATGTGACCAGAGGGGTACGTGAGGAGGAGCTCGACCTCTGTGCGCACTGAGGGGGAGGAGCTTGGAGTATGGAAGGCTCTGAAGATCGTCAGGTTTATCAGGCCGATTAGCGGTATCGCTTCATTCTGAGAAAAACTAACATATGGGGACATGGTACGTGTTAAACTATCTAATGAAGAACGTCGTGAAGGTAGGTGTTTTTTCCGTCTGGAAACTCAGAACATCCATAAACGTTTGTGACGCTAAAACGCTAAAGCTTGAAACACAATATGCCTAGTGATATGCCATAAATATTTTTATACTGATTATTTCAGCAAGTTAACTGGTGGAAGTGCATTCCTCCCTCTTCAGCTTCTGGAAGTAGCGCGTTTAAACCGCTCGCTTTTTTTTGTGCTTTAAAAACCGGAGGGTTGAAGAGCTATAATCCTGATTTCCTGTTTGAACAACTCCAATTTAAAGCTGAACTCTTCCCCAATAGCTCTTACCAAATGTTCAAGATGTTGGCGATCCCTATTAACAAAACATTAATTTAGAAACTTTGTATTAAACTTCCATAAATCCAAAACAAACTCCTTCGGCGTTACTTTAAACGAACAAAGCGTAAAGAATACTAGAGCGTGACCACTAAAGGAGACGTGATCATCACCATACCTTTGGCACCCTCTGACAAGGTCGAGAAAAACATACGCTCTATCCAAGCACGCGTGGCTTGCACATTGAAAATGGGCGTACTGTACACCTCGTCCACTTCACGCACAGTGTGCTAGGTCTTCAATCTCACTACGCTTTGACCACATTATTCAAAAGCTCGCTGCTAGCGTCCTTATATCGTGCCCCATTCGCTCTATTATGCCCTGTACAAACACAGTTAAAATCATCCCCGAAAATAAGAAGTTGATCAGTTTCAACATACTTTTCAGTGTGCTCAAAAAGATTAAAAGTTGCTCCATCACAGCATCGCGCCACGGTACGCTGTAATATCGCCTATCTCTCCGTTTCACCTTTAGTCCAAACCGCAGCCGACGCCATGAACTGATGGAATCTATCAGACAACGTCAAAGCGCACAATCCTTGTGTTTGTCGTGTTTCTCTACGTGTCCTATTATCGCTAAACGCCCCGTAATCAGAAAGGGCAGTTCCCATGGCTTAAGGTAAAGAAAGGACGAAGCCTCTACAGCGCGCGATCTCGCATCCAAAATGTATCAAAATGGCGATATTGCAAAGAATTTCTGGTATAGGTTTAGGGAGCGGCTGGTTTTCCGTCGTTGAACATGTTTGCACTTCGTTATTGTTTGTTTTTTTGCGTGAAATAAGGGGCTGTGTTCTTTTTGTCTGATGGTATTGTAATGCCGTCAGACAAACTTATGCTGCTGCACGAATGTTGCATTTCTTGTTCATGAAAATATAAATTGCAGCCGCGTTTAGTACATTATTCGTGCATTTTGAGAGCAACAACCTTGGGAGAGCAGACTCTGGTGACCCGCTGACGTTCAACGTGACGTCACCAATCGTACTGAGAGTTCGATGATGTATTCCGATTGACGATTAGAGCAACATATGACGTGAAGTCTCCATAAACTCGCAAGGCTAAGAAGCCACTGGGTGGTTTTGAAAACAATAGGCGCAACTCACCTCTAATGCCCAAGCTTGCGATCGAATCCGTTCGAGATTTGGCGATAATTTATTTCTGCCACTTGTAATCACAACGCTTTATTGCAGTGTTTTATGATGGTTATTGCATTATTTGGACACTGTACCGTTTCTATGCCGTTCTGCAGTTGAGGCGACGATTCACCAATAATCAAATGAACCATACATAATTAATTCCTCAAAAGGACACTGACAGGGTATATATGCTCGCCAAGGTTTTTATTTGACCAGTTCATTTGAAAGCCTAAAACTGCCCAGAACACAATTTGGGGCTCGAAATTAGTTTTTTTTTTTCCGCCCGAAAACCACTGATCGAGGACTGGCCGGTTTGAGTGGCGCTCACTATATCTGCTCCGTGGTCACGCGCCATTTTCTAAGGTTTAGACACAACCACCAAAGATAATCAAAATCATGGGTCATCGAAGGCACACATTCGATAATATAAATAGAACAAAAATATAAAACCCACTTTTCGTGGCTTCTAAATATCTGCAAATACGTTGATTGAAAACCAAAAGTGGCACATAGAACTGGAAACACTCTGTGAATTCCTTGCATAACTCTAATCATGGCGTCGTATTGCGGAAGTCGCGGGTTGGACAGCTGAACGAAGCGGACAATGCGATGGCGGCTAACGACGGGCGTGAGACCTTTACTTCAGAGCTGTTACTCGCGGCACCGGCGAATCTGTCTAACTTTGAAAGAGAAAACATCTACCGATCAAAACAATTAGGATTTATTCCGTACGGCACGTCCGACCACCGAGCTGATTCGCACAAAGACGTCGCCCAGTCGTCGCCCCTTCACGTGGCTGAAGGCATCGATAGTCTTACGAAAATGAATTGGTAAGAGCTTGGAAACCGTGCTAACGTCATGTACAAAGGGCTTGATTTTTGCGCCCCTCCCCCCCCCCCCCCCCCCCCCCCCAAAAAAAAAAAAAGAAGTGACTGCGGTCGGATGAAGTAACCTGAATTCCGAAACTCTCTAATCCTCTAAATTTCTTCTTCCTACCCGGTCCAGTTGCGGTTTCGATTTCGGGAAATTGCGTGCTTTGTTCCTTTATTAAAAAGAAACCTGACGCTGCGGCAAAATATTGATTGGTCTTATGACACCGTAATAAATCGCGTGGCCAAAAATAAAACAAAAATTAACACCAGTTTGGGGATGCCATTGTCCCTTTAAAGGGGCGGTGCAATGATTTTCGAACTTTGACCAATTAACTGCGGAAATTAATTTGTGTCACCTATGGAACGAAGAACAAAAAAACTATACTTTCTTGCAAAAACTAAATTTCATAAAAGAAAAAGAACAGATCGAGGGTCAAAGTGTTTCTCAACTCTTGACGTCGCCTTTGGAGTGACGTACTCTGGAGATCAAAGGACGGTTCGGGGGCTGACGGTGAGTGAGGCAATGGAGGGGGACAGGTTATGTTGATTTTGCGTATTCCCCAGAGACGCTGTCATCGTAGTTCCCGTAACCAAAACAAGCTCCTGATCGGCAAATAATCCGTTTTTTTTCTCTTTGCACTTAGGCAGCGGAATACCTGTATTTCGGGGCAAGGTGACGCGTTTGTGGTCACTTGAGCTTGAATAAACAATATAAAAAATACAAACTGCCAATTTTTTAACATTAAAATTGTTGCACTACCCTTTTAAATCAGTATGTATAGCTAGAAAAACTATAATTTTCCTAACAGGCATATTAAAGATTAATGTTGCATCTATATTCAAAAAGAATGTTCACCTTTAAAAGTGTAATTCAGCTTCTTCCATGGCGAACACATTAAGGATGTTACAAAGCCCCCTTACGATGGAACTTCCCTAAAATTAAAATTCTGGCAACCTTAGCGGCCTCTAAGAAATATTTCTTTACGATCAACAAGTTCACAATCTACAAGCACCTTATGCAGTTCTCACAGGCACATATTAGGAACTGTAGGGGTTGTTTAACTTTAGTGCTTGTTTCGTGATACTGCGTTACATGACGCCACTGTGATGTTATGTGACACTACTTCCCTATGACATCACTCATGTAACATCACGTGCGTAATACCATCGTGTCACGTAGCTACGTGACGTCATGTGACGTCACGTCGTAGGACCTAATGGATCATACCGTCCCAGTGTGTGATGTCGCAGTCTCCCGTGACGTCACAGCGTCAATCCCAAATTCTATCGCATATATCTCATTTGGGAGCAACCAAAGGAGAGCGTAGTTTTCTTCTTATTTCATTCACTACACCATCACTTTCTACATTATTTGCCTCGCAGTCTCCTCAACCTCGGTCAGCTTAGCTGTCATCAAATCTCCTGACACGGAGAAGCTGAATGGTCTCAAAGTGTAGAGGATATGAGCTAGAGTTAATGCCTTTTTCTCGCATACATATGGATTCGAAGCACCACGTATTTAAAACCAGCGGAATTACTCGCGCACAAATGGATTCCAACAGCACCTATTCCGAACCAGCGTTTTTGTACCAACCACATTTCGTTTGTCAAAGCGACGCTAAACACGCTGGGCAGGGGGCAAGTCTGGGAAAGGGTGGTGCGAATGTATACGTGAACTCAGTATCGACGGTTGTAACACTCTTTAATATAAATACTACAAAACTCTTGATCCACATAAATGTTAGTGCCTACTTAAAGACTTTTCAAACACTTTATGAACTGCGACGTTTATGAGCAGAGAGTTTCCCAACGCTTCGATGCTCTGAGGTGCGGCATGCAGCGATACTGTTCCCTCGAACAATATTCATTGTTTACACGTGTGTTAACTTACATGATGACTTTGACACTTTACGTTGTCTAGAAGCTATGAACGTTTTGTGCAAGGTGCTGCAAGTTCTGAGTTCTGACTGCTAACAAGGCAGATCTCACATCGAAGTTTTTTGTTTGTTTTTCGTTTCGAAAACAGCAGCATCTGTTGCTTTACAAACCACGCATAGAACCCTTCTCGACGGAGGCATTGACAGAGCAGGTGCAACGGCAGATAAGTTTCAGATAATATCTTATATTTCCTTTCAATATCATCAAAACGGTAGTTTCAAACATAATCCAAATTTAATAAACGATATCTTCAATCTCCACACAGGCGGCCATGCTTGCAAATATTCTGTGGCGGACCAGAGAAAAGCCAAAATTTGGCATGTATGCAATACCCAAATTAGGCGTTGCTTTGGCAGTATTGCTCAGCATGGCCCTTCTGCGGACCAGAGAATGCCGAAATTTGGCATGTCCAAAATACCCATAGGTGTGCGGCAGCTTCCGTGTGGCAAACTTTGCACTTCGTGCAAACCAGAAAGAGCCAAACTTTGGCATGTACGGAATACGCATATTAGGCGTTGATTTGGCAGTTGTGGATCAAGTATGGCACTCCCTGAATGTGGAGTTGCCAAAGGCGACCGTCGGAAACATTCTCCAAGAACGCCGGAGACCTCCCACTCTAGCATTGACAAGAATCGGAACGACTATTCTGCAGCGGTACCCAGCAACCTGAACGTTGTCATTGACGAGCACGACACATCGGCACCCGTGGACACCGGAGCAGATTACTCCGTTTTGAGTAAGAAGCTCTCTCGCCACCTTTGGAAAGTTACAATAACATAGGACGGCCCGCAAATACGCACCCCGGAGGGCATATCATCACGCCTGTTAGGACGTGCACTGGTTGCGTCGGAATCCACGAGAAGACCTGCCCACTCAAGTTCGTCGTCCTATAGGACTGTGCAGAGACATCATCCTCGTCCTCAACTTCCTCTGTGAATACGGTGCTGTGATCGACCTTGGAGCAAACAGGTTGACGCTGCGAAGCCCGTCTTACCTCCGAAGGGATCCAAAACGACGCCAGCCGCCGGTCAACTGCCGAGACATTGCGGACCCCGTGAACCTGCCGCCGCAGTCGAGTGTTCTTGGGCTCGTCGTGACCGATGCAGTCGCTTGCGGGAAAGTTATTCTGGAAGGCGACGTCCAGCTGCTTCTCGGAAGCGGAATAGGCATCGCAAGGGGCGTAGCAGAGCTGCAAGATGGACGCAGTGAGGTCCTCCTTACAAACTTCCGTTAGAGAGGCGCAGCGCCTCACGAAAGGTTACACTGTAGGACACGTCGAGGAGCTCCAAAACGCCGCCGAAATCGCCGGGATCTGCGATGTGCCCTCGCCATCTCAGCCGCGAAGTATGCCGCCACTGCAGCTCCATGGTAACCCCAAGCTAAGTTCCGCGAAACGAAGAAAGCTCAAAGACCTCCTCGCCGAATTCAGCGACTGCTTCTTGACAACGTCGAAAGTGCACCAGACAACAGCTGGGAAACAACGAATTGTTATCAACGACGATGCGCTCTCTGTGCATTGGCCGCCGTACCGGGTCTCCTTAAAGGAGAGAAAGGTCATTCACGAACACGAGCAAGAAATGCTCAACAACAACATCATCCAGCCTTCAAGCAGCCCGTGGGCCTCTCCGGTCGTACTGGTTAAAAAGAAGGACGGAACGCTTCGATCCAGCGTAGATTACCGGCGGCTCAACGCGGTGACGGAGAGGGACGCGTATCCGTTCCCTCGCATCGACTACACACTGGACCGGTTGCGTCACTCCCGATATTTCTCGTCGATGGACCTGAAGAGTGGCTGCTGGGAGATCGAAGCCGACGAACAAGACCGAGAGAAGACTGCCTTCGTCACGTCCGATGGACTGTACGAGTTCAAGGTGATGCCCTTCAGACTGTGCACAGCGCCGGACACTTTCCAGCGTGCCATGGACGCCGTACTGGCGGGCATCAAATGGCAGAGCTGTCTTGTTTACCTCGATGACGTCGTGGTATTCTCGGCCAACTTCGACGAGTACTTGCGACGCCTTCGGGCCGTTCTTCAAGCAATCAGGACCGCCGGGATCACCCTCAAGCCGACGAAGTGCCAGTTTGCCTACGGCGAACTTAAGTTCCTATGCCACGTTGTAAGCAACGAAGGTGTTCCTCTTGACCATGAGAAGACACACGCTGTAGCGGCATTTTAACCACCAACCGACAAGAAGGACGTCCGAAGATTCCTGGGGCTTTGTGCTTACTACAGGCGGTTCGTGTGGGATTTCACGAAGCTTTCTGCTCCGCTCACGCACCTCATGAAATACACCGTAAACTTCGAGTGGGAAGAAGAACAACAACAGGCGTTCGACGAGCTGAAGTGATGACTCCAGTCGCCACCCATTCTTGGCCACTTCGACAAGTCATCCGAAACCGAACTTCACACGGACGCCAGCAATACAGGACTCGGAGCAGAATGTTCCAACGACAAAAAGAGGGTGCAGAGCGTGTGATCGCAATACGCTATAGTAGGTTACAAGTCAAGAAGGTAGTGGCAAATGCCCCTCAAAGGGAATCATAGAGACTTTTTAGTGTTGTGTCGTTTACCCGCAGTCTCGGGTTTTTTTCAACCGTGTGCAAGGTACACCAGCTCGTTTGCGCCCTTACATTTTGTTCATATATCCCTCCGCCACCTCCGCATCCAATAGCGTCCCATCGTTTCCGTGACGTCGCGGCCAACGCGCGAGGAGGGTCTTGCTTTTTTGTACATATTTGCTTTATCTTTCGACTTTGACTTAGCATTGTGGAAGCCACGAGAGGGAGATTAGAGTTTTCCCCTTCCGATGGAAACAAAGACGACTTTCGGGGATTAGCTTCCCCTCCGATGGATACAAAGGCTGCTTTCAGCGGCTCGGTTCCCTCTCCGATGAATACAAAGGTCGCTTTCTTAAAAAGTGGGGTCGGAGACAAGTTGGCATCACTCTGTAGCCAATATCTATCCATTGAAGCGGAACAAGGAGCGTTTCCAGTGAACTCTTCTTTCGACTGCGGAGGGATTTGAAACCGGTGCATCACGCTTGTGGGAGGAGCTTCTCCTACCTTCTTAACTTGTCTCCTACCTTCTTAACTTGTAACCGACTATAGTGGAACGCTGTCGAACGCTGAACGCAATTATTTAACGACCGAGAAGGAATGTTTGGCCGTCGTCTGGGCCATCACAAAAGTACGCCCATACTTATACGGAAGCCCTTTTTGAGTGGACACGGACCACCACTCGCTATGCTGGTTAGCGAGCCTGAATGACCCCTCAGGACGCCTCGCTCGATTGATCCTAGGACTGGAAGAGCACGACGTAACCGTAGTCTACAAGTCAGGCCGAAAACAGCGACGCCGACTGCCTCTCCAGAGCCCCCGTCGAGTCAGCTACCGGCTGTGCCAAAGACGACGACGACGAGGAACACTTTCTTGGTGCAGTGAGCGTTAACGGTATGGCCGCACTCCAGCAGAACGATCCTGAGCTATGCGTACTGATCGATCACTTGGAGGGACGAGGGGGTACGATTCATCGAGCCTTCTCACGTGCCCTGACAAGATTCGCCGTCCGGAGATGTATTGGCTACAAAGAGAACATCAGGGACAGCAACTCGACGTGGCTCCTGGTAATTCCTACTAGTCTTCAAGAAGAGATCTTCCAAGCCTGCCACGACGACCCGACATCTGGTAACCTTGCCGGACTACAGCAGGACTCTCGCAAGGATCCTAGAAAGTACTGCTGGCCTAGGCTCCCGAAGGCTGTCCACCTCTACACACGATCGTGCCACGAGTGCCAGCGATTGAAGAAACCGCCGACGAAGCCGGCAGGACTCCTGCAGCCCATCGCACCCCGACTGCATCGTTTCAGCAGATTGAAATGAATCTGCTTGGACCTTTCCTGCTGTAGACGCAGGAAAACCGCTGGATAATCGTGGAAACTAATTATCCCCCGGTACGCCGAGGCAAAAGTACTCGCCTTCGACACCTGCCGTGGAAGTAGCCAAGTTCGTCGTCGAGTTTATTGCCCTCCGACACGGCGCTCCCAAAGTCCTGGCTATGGACCGATGCTCATCGTTCATGGTACAACTGACACAAAGATACTCCGCCTTAGCCACACCCACCACCGCCGAACCACGGCATACCACCCGAAAACCAACGAGCCGACGGAGCAAGTAAACAAGACCATCGCCGATATGATCTGGATGTACGTGGACGTGAAGCACAAGACGTCGGATGGGGTGTTACCCTACGACACGTTTGCGTACAGCACGGCGGTTCAAGAAACCATTCGGATTACACCTTCTAAGCTGGTGCACGGCAGAAAGTTCACGACGATGCTCGACGCCATGCTGCCCCACGACCCGACAGACGACGGCACTGACGACGCCCAGCTGGTCACCCAGCGGGCAGAAGAGGTACGCCAGCTAGCCCGCCTTTGGATAGGACCAACAAGGTGTCAACGCTAGCCGGTACACAACCTTCGTCGGCGCGACGTGAAGTTCAAACTCTAAGACAGGGTATGCGTGTAAACGCCCGTTCGCCGCCGTGGCCTCAGCGAGATACTGTTAAAACGCTGCTTCGGACCCTACAAGGTCATTCGCCGCCTTGGGGACTTGAACTACGAGGTACTTCCCGACGGAACCCGACCATCAGGACGCCGCCAGCCACGACCCGAAGTGGTCCACTAGCTCAACTCAAGCCATTCTACGAGCGTTAGTATTGGGACGCGGCATGTTTATTTCGGCTCAGCGGTATCTTTTATTATTTTTATTTTAGCCTTCTTTTTTTTCGGGTTGCATCGGGGCCGCCCAGAAGGCCGAGAAAGCAACGCTCCCTCGTGGGCTTCTAGAAGATTCGCGTTTGTTCTGCTCCGGACGTAACTTTTATCATCCAATCCTGCTTCGTGTTCTCGGAAGTGCCTGTTCATTCTCGCCCCGAGTGCACGACGCTTGAAGCTTCTTTGCCGAATTTTCGAGATAGTCAGGCACAGTAGATAAGGAGCTTGTCGGGACCTTGATCGATTCAGCTTTGCTCTCGCTTGTTGTTACACCGCCAAATCGCCGCCCGCTTTTCTGCTGCATCGACGCTCGTTTTTTATCTTGCTTGGCACAAGTTTGCCGATCAAATCTTCATTTTCAGTTCACTGTTCGTCCACTCATCACCTTCATTCATTACAATAGTTATGTAGTTTGAATAAAACAACGGTTTTGAGCAGCTTTTAGTGATGATTTAAGCGTTGTGTCGGGTCCCAGATAGCGGAAAAATGCTCAAGTTTACTGCGGACCAACCTTTTGTACGTAAGTAATTTTAAGGACTGTGGGGCTAGTGAGAAGTTCCTCTTTAGGAAACCTAACATGCGGCAAGAATTTTAATATATTTATTGATTTATTTATTTAAATTTGCCTTCAACCCCCTCAACGAGGGTATTACAAGAAGGTTTTAACACTCGCGTTTGTATAATTAGTAAAGAAAACAAGAACGGTAGGAATAAAATGACACAAGAAACATACATGGTTAAACTAAAATCAGTCAAAAACAAAACATTGTAAAGACACTTTCGTTTTCTTTCCCTTCTCGTTTTCAACTATGAGGCAGCGGTGAGAATGACTTCGCTCAATTTCTCTTTGAAATGAAAAGTATAAAATATGGAAACGATGCTGTGGGAAAGGTCATTCCATTATTTCGCTGCGCGTGGAAAAATAAAGCAGACGAGGTCACTGTTATAGTTTTGGTGCGCATCACGTTGAGTGGGTGACCAGTACGTTAAGGCGTTCGTGCGGATGGCATGGTGTACGGTGAATTTGGCTGGAAATCGTAATAGAATTTGTGAAGAGTGTTAGTGTCAAATATTTTCGGCAAAGTGTTAGTTTATCTAGTTGAGCACATTCCTTTAGGCCGGTGACACTTATTTCATATGAATAGCTAAAAAAATGAACCTGACTGCTTGATTTTGAATTGCTTCTAATTGATAACTGAGGTAATTTTGGAATGGGTTCCATACAACGGCAGCGTACTCTAGCTTTGAGCGGATTAGTGCTTTATACGTTTAAAGTCTTAAGTTCAATGGTGCGAATTTGAGGTGACGTTTTAGTTGTCCGAGTGATCTATTAGACTCAGGGATGGCATGGTTAATATGTAGTGCCCAAGCAAGGTTACTAAAGAAGTGCACACCTAGATATTTATAACTTATTGCTGATGAAATTATGGTCTTATTGATAGAATAGTTGTAGGTTAGTGGGTTAGAGCGCCGATAAAGGAAACCAATCTACACTTACTAATGTTTAATGACATTTGCCACAAATCGCACCAGGTGTGAACACTATTAAGATTATTTTGAAAATATACCTGGTCAAAATGCGATTAGTAGTATTACAATACACAACACAATCGTCAGCAAATAGGCTGATGTTGCAGAAAATAGAAGAGGAAAGGTCATTAATGTAAATAAAAAAAGAAGGGACCCAAAACGGTGCCCTTTGGGATGCCGGAGGTTACGGATGGGTAGTTAGATGAATGGTTATTGACGTTTGCGAATTGTTTGCGATCCTGCAGGAAGTTACTAATCCATGTTAGTATCTGTGGGCTTAAGTTAAGTTCGGAAAGTTTGAGCATTAGGCGTTGATGATGGACCTTGTCAAATGCTTTAGGAAAATCTGAGAAAATGACGTCGGTTTGTATGTTGTTATCGAGGTTCATATGCCGGTCATGGGCAAGTGTGGCAAGTTGAGTTTCGCATGAGAATCCTTTTTTTAATCTATGTTGCGATGGATACACAAAATCCTTAGTTTCAAGGAAACACGCAACATGAGAGTAAATAATGTGTTGCATAATTTTGATTGATGCGCAAGTTTGTGAAATGGGACGGTAGTTGAGTGGTGAGCACCGGTCCCCCTCTTTAAAAATAGGAAGGACCCCCCACTTTCCGATAATGTGGAACAAGGCCCACAGTGAGTGACTGAACAAATATCATTGAGAGCAAAGCACTGCAGATATTTTTAGTGCTTTGCAGAACCTTAGAATTAAGGTCGTCAGTACCCGTCGAAGATGAAAGTTTATGGGGCCGATATGTTAATAATACCAGAGAGAGCAAAAGTAATTGGATCCATCATTGAATACTAAGTGCTGACGGTGGAGGGTATCGTGTCAAGATTTGCTAGAGTAAATATGGAACAGAATGCTTCGTTAAGCATGGTGGCGTACAGGTTGTTATCGACACAAGCACCTTACTCATCCATTATGGCTACCGCTGCATCAGGCTCCTGGGGATTTAGAGCTTTCCAAATTTTCTGGGGTTTCTTTTTAAGCATTGACGGGAGCTGTATACAAAACAAAAGTTCGCTTGGTTTCCCTGAGAGAATCTTTAGAGTAAGGTGGTTAGTTGGACGAGTTGGCAATAATTGAACATGGCTAAAATTGCGCACACATGGAAAGGAACAGTGAAGAGAGAACAGATAATTCTTCTACTCTTCGCTCTTTACTGTTCCTTTTTATTTGTACGCTATTTTAACCATGTTCAGTACGTTTATACTCATTCTCTGTTTGATAATATGTGTCCCACGATCGCGCTAATCCAGACAACCGAGCCTTTCTAATTGCACGTTTCTTTTAATTTCTTAACTAGTTTAGGTTTGCATTATACCATGGTGAAGATGAATTACTGTTTATATTTATCGATGGTATGTATGGTTCAATGAGTTGGCGCATATTATTTGCAAATAATTACCAGTTCTCATCAACAGAGCGCCCATCAAAGTCATGTTCAAACGATGTAAGGAAATTAATTAATTCTCTATTATTTGCGTCCTAGTTACCTCTGTCGTAGAGTTTAATTAGCTTTGACTATCGATTCGGGTTTGAAAGGGGAAGGCAAAGGTGGCGTGAATTACTTTGTGATCGCTGATTTTACGAAGGAATGTGATAGATTTTATGCTGTCAGGTTCGGATGTCAGGATCAAGTCGAGAATGTTAGATGTATATGTTGTGGTTCTTGTGGGCTCTATGACGATCCGTGCGAGATTAAAAGTACAGTAAACGTTAATGAATATATAGAGCCAACTTGTGAATTTCAGGACGCAGGTGGCCCAGGTACTGTTGCAGTATCGGAACACGCCCCATGACGTCACTAGCCGTGCTCCCCGCGAGCTTCTACTGGGCCGGATGGTCAAGACACCTTTGGACGTCCCGCATCCGGACCTCCGGTCCACAGCGCTCCTCAAGCAGCTGAAGCAGAAGCTGGCTGCTGACCGAGTGTGCTGTCCCGGGCCTTTGCCGAACTGGAGAGCGCCGGTCTACGCCAGGAACTTCTATCCTGGTCCACCCTGGTCCGCCGGACATTTGGTATCTCCTGCCAGTGCCTCGTCAGTGGTCGTCCGCAGGCCCGACGGGACCACGTGGCACCGGCACGCCGACCACGTTAGGCCTCGCCGTGAGACCTGGCTTGCACCTTCGGCCGCCACTTCAGAAGACCAGCCCACAGGGGACCAATGGCAACGCCAGTCTCGGCCAGCAGGGCGTCGTCCACTTCGGAGGCGGCAAGCGTCGCCAGTTCTGCGGCGCCAGTTGGGCCGGCGCCAAGTTCGGTGCCACTCACAAGGCCAGCCGCTGCAGTTTCACCGGAAGGATCACGACCGGTGAAGGCAGCGCCCGACGTTGCCACACCCCGCTCGTCCACACATGCGCCAAGGCGGAGTACTCGACAAGGAAGGCCTCCGGACCGTTACTCGCCTGTGTAGCAGACGCCAGCGACCCGGTTGGGACTTCGGCAGAGCCGGACGGAATGGATGTGCCTTGTGCGTGCTTCATGTTTTCGCATTCCCACACGTAAGCAGTCTTAAGTGTCTCTGCCGAATTTATGAAGTGGGGTGTGGGTTCCCGTCCAAGAAGTTCAGATCTAATTTTAGATTCGGTACTTTTTAGTGTCAATGACGCGCCTATGACTTCAATCTGTGCTAGATCAGAAGCACCCGCCTTCTATCAGGCGGGATCCAGTCAGAGACCTTCGCTGGTTCCAAACGGTCCATAACGATTCCGTCCATTCAAATGTGGCAAGGTCCAGTCAGCAATTTTCTTAAGGTTTTTGAGATATGGAGTCGTCGGACCGAAATCATAATGAGACAAGACTATTTAAGATTCCACCACGTTCGAGTTCTAACCTACTTTAGCACTTAACATACGCGGAAGCGTATTTTCACACAATGTATTTGTTCTGCTGTGCCCGACCGACGGCCCGGACGGTTCCTCGCGTGCTTTTGACGCATCTAATATGACAATGATGATGCGAGACACTTTTAAATCCATAAGGCGGGAACTGGCGTTCGGCCGGCTGCCCACGCACAAACGCGAGCGGCATCCCCGCCGTGACTCGGTGGCACCGGCGGCTCGCTCAGCCAACGGCGCACGGCGCTGTCGGCGCCATTGCTTCTTCGTGCCCGTGCGCGCAACAAAAAAATATTAGTTACACGAAAACACAGGCGGTTAGCGAGCTGTAAATACTTGCCAGATAAGAAAGCCGAAGTGCTGAATTTAGCTGCGTCGCTAAAGAAGGCCACCGTAGCGCAAAGATTGGACACGACTACGGCGTAAGAGTTGCAGCGACTTCGTAGATTTTGACCTGGTTAAAATTTTAGGCCGGAGCTAGCTTCCTGAAAAACTGTAGACCAATACACTTTCTAAAGTTAACGTCGGACGAAAGAATGCGTTATGTGCTCGCTGCATTTATCAGGAGATGGCGCCAGAAGTTGACACCAACGCTAAATCAGGGAGTCTCCGAACACGTCCGCGGTGGACACTCCCAAGTTCCTTGAGACAAGCTGATATACAGGCTGTAGACTCTATTTAAACATAATGCTTCAGTCCTGACATGTTATGACACCCTCTCAGCACTTCAAACTCCTTCAGCCCATCCTTCTATTCCGCATTTCAAGCCATAGACCAAATATTTAGTTGTTTAAATCTGCCATTTGAAGTTGATTTTTGGACATTGATTTTTACATGCATGTTGAAATTTAGAAAAACCATAATTACCAACATGTACTCAAACCCAGGTGCCAGCAGTTTTAGACAGAAGCGACCAGGTCAAAGGTGGAAACCGAGCTCTTTGTAATCCAAATATCTTTCGATGTGCTATTGTGCCGCTGAAGTAAATTCCTGAGATGTACGATATGGTCCAACCCTAATATCGAAGGAATTTACGCACACGCACACACGCATGCACACGAAAACGGACGCACACGTACGCATACGAAAACGGACACACACGCGCACACACAGACTTTAACACGTTTAGTGAAAACCATGGACGCAAAACTAACATTCATCGCCGTTTACTAAATTCTGAACACGGTCACAGCGTTGTCCCTGGTGCCAGCTACAATGGCGTCCCCGTCGTCTTGTTTGCTCGCTGGACCAGCTTCTGGAGCCGGACGGTTCAAAGGCGCAAAAAACAGGGCACCGAGAGGCCTTTTTGTCATATCCGCACTCTGAGCCGCTTAGGAGTTTGATCCATGCATGTGACGGAGCCAAAACTGAGCGAGCGTTCTTTGCATCTTCCCAATGTAAACTGGTCAAGCGGCTTCCTCGACTCATATGTCCTGAAGGGTCACGTGATATCTCCCGCAGACCCGTTAAAACTAGTTTGATGGGTCACACGCTTTCCCGAAAAGGTCGCCACCGACCATACAGGCCTCTAAAATCTATGACGAACCTTTCACTAACCTGCAGAAGTTCTTGAAGGGTACGCAGCCCTCTTAAAAAATTTAATGAATATCTCAAACTTCACAGAAATGTTTGAATGGTACGTTAAGACTCTTCATACATTTTGGTAGTCCTCATAGACGGGTTTTCAATAGAGGAATGTTTAGTGTAAACTTCGGCCAACGGAAGTAGTGTGGAATTTCTGTACCGATAAATTCCGTCCCATCTAAACCAGACCAACAGAGTGAAGAACAAGGCAACGAGCCTCAAGTGATTCTGAGTTGGTAAAGTAATAACTTGAAAGATACGAGGGAGCTGGTGAACTTTCAATAATTGAAACATTGAGACCCAGAAGCAAAACGCTCTCATATCTGGGCGTGTGTGGTTCGCCGGTCCTTGTTGCTCGCTTTCAGGTTTTCAAGATGTTGAGTCAGCCAGTTTACTGAATTTGAGGAACTCACCTTTTCACGCAGTTTAAGGGCGGTTATTCAACAGAACTCATCTGAAATTTACGTCCTAGGCGGTGCAGGAAAGACGGACCACACAGCAGGTTATGAACAAGGCTGCTTGTAGGGTAACCAATATTTTGTAAGACCTCAGCACAACCAGGGTCGTGCACGAACTTATGGCTCTGTAAAACTGGCAGCTCGTATCGCTAAAAATTTTGGTATAAGTTTAGAAGCAACTCGTTTTCCGACGTTTAATATGCTTGTACTGTTATTGCTTGGTTATTTTTTGTGTGAAATAAGTGAGCTATGCTCTTTTGTCTGACGGTACTGACTCACACGTTTTGACGGTCGCACACCCTCTTATAGCCCATTGCTTGAACTTATGCTGCTGCTCAATTGTTGCATAGCTTTGTCCATAAAAATGTAATTTTCTGCCGGGTTTAGATGTGCATCATGCATTTTGATAGCAACAACCTCGGATGAAGGGATTCTGAAAACCGCTGATGTTCGATATGTGATGTCACCAATTGTATTGGAAGTTCTAAAATGAATTCCGAGTTGCGATTGAAACTACATACCTTCATGGATGAAGACGAGAAGGCAATTACTATTGCCTTCTCGAAGAATAAATGTTTATTCGGCGAACTTCAGCCAAAAAAAGAAAAGAGAAGTACAAATGTCGAGAAAACAGCAACGAGCGTCGACGGCGGCAGCAGCGAGAGCGATGGTGCGTCGGGGTGACAGCTGGCGAGCGCGAGAGTGAATCATGCCTCGTCGTCGGAGAATTAGAGCGAGTCGGCGAAACCGCTCTCGGGTCCTTATCTACTGCACTCTGCTTCTCGAAGATTTCGCCTAGAATATTCGGTAGTGAATTACGGCGAGACTTACTCTGCAATGGCATTCTGGACTCCTTGTCTTTTACACTCGCTGGTAAGGGTAAAACTCGAATCTTCTAGTGGAATGGAGAAGCGTTCCTTTTCGGCCATGCACGCAGTAATATGATGTGAACGCTCCATAAACTCGAAAGGGTGAAACAGCAGTGAGAGAGTTTCGACACGCCATAGGCGCAACTCACCTCTAACGCAAACTTTCACGATCGAATCTGTTCAAGATTTGCCTGTACTTTGTTTTCTTCAATCGCATTGAAAACGTATAATCGCAGTATTTGCTGATAATTATTGCACTGTTCGGACATCGTGTCACGCTCCTGTGCAGTTCTGCAGTCGAAGCAAGGATTCACCAATAATCACAATAAGAACATGGGAATCATTTCTTAAATCAATTTCAGTAGACAGCAAAACTATTATTTTTCTAATAAGCGTAATGAAGGCAAGTGTTGCACCAACATCGCTAAACCGTTTTACACTCTTGTGGGTGTAAATCAGCTTGTTCCAGGGCTGATACCCCAAATGTGTTAAACATCCCCTTAGGATGTGGGTGAACTACCTAAAAACGTATTTTTGACGATTTTAACAACTAACAATAGAAATAAAATATAAAGAAAACAAAATGCATTTTACGAACAACCAGAGGGGTTGGCAATATGACGAAAGAATACCGGCCGTTCAGAGCAATAAAATACGAATCGCGCAGGTCATACGAGTCCTTTCAACCAAGGAGCATATTATTTAGGAGCTAACATCAACGCTTTGTGTGTGCGGCGGCAAACAGCCTTCAGTATATTTCTGTAGATACAAAATAAACTGCCTGGTAATGATCTCCTGAAGCGCTTACGTAGATGAGGCTACTCAGAAAGCACTAAAATGGTGAACTCCGCGTGGACGAATTAAAACCACCGGACCGACTTCGCAGGTGACGGATACAAGATAACGTGTGGAATGACATACTCAGTTCCCCCCCCTCCCCCAACCTCTAATATGTTCTTTTCCAAAAGCTTTCTTATTTAATTTTATTGGCACGGCTCCCGATCGGCGTTGATAAAGCATACCTCGGTGAAGGACCGTTTCTATTTTCTTGAACAGAACAAACAGTTGTTTGGAAGGCACACAGATGCTCCGAGAAGGATGCTCCCATGATGCCACAAAAAGGAATAACAGAGACGGCTAAATTCTTTTTGACTCCACTCAGTAATATCGATTGCGCGATCGCGATGTAACAGGGCGATATGTTGTCGGCTTCGCAGGCATACAGACACAACAAAATTACTGCGCCCCGTTAATCACTGTGGTGAACTGCAACGTGACCGATCGTAACATAATTAACGCCAAATAATGTAAGCTGAATCTTCCAAACTACAAACCTTGAAGAAATTCGTTTTGAAAGTTGAACGTTTCGCTCTCCTTATAGACTAACGAGCGGCTCTTACAGTTTACATCATGACCTCCAATGCCGAACTTCAATAATATAATACATTTAATCAATGGCTTAGCTTTATGGCAACTTAATCAATCAAAATATGTTTAATCAGAGACTTCGGTAAAAATATACTTTATTGGTTTGAAAAGCTTCAATGCACTCAGTTAAGTCAACAATGTGTAAATAGACGTTAAGAAACATTGTGCACAGTAGTCAGTTTTATTCTTTGCAATTAATTTGTTAGGTAAAAATATATACGGTTTACAACACGCGTAATTAGAGTAAATTGAATATAAAGCGCACTTATCATTATTTTTGCAATTAGCAACGTATATCTTAGAATGAAAAAGAGCAATAAATACTGACATTCATGTACCATGTCAAACTCTGCTGATCCATCACTTTTCTTTTATGAATGATCAAATTTTAAACTATCTGTTGTTCTAATGTTCGCACAATACCTGCTTTTAGTGGATTAAAATGCGTCCGTATTTATAGTAAACACCAATTAAAAGTAGTTTTGATGACAATTATTGTGTGGGGCGAGGAAAGCTTAATTTTAATATCTGTAAGACTGTTAATTTGAATGGTCAATGCAATAAACAATATTCATATTACTTCATTTACCGTGACACCGAGGCCCCGGCAAACCATCGCGTATTTTGTATTAATACCGCGAAATAGATGTAATCTCTAAACAAGCTAAAATAAACAGTAGAAACAAAAATAAAAAAGAAGAAATAGTTTAAAGAAAAACGTTTGAACCGAAATTCTGTTTTTCTTTTTGAATTCGAATATCAATATCAAAGTGAAATGTTGAATACAGTAAAGGTAAACCGCTTTTACTTAGAACCATCAGTCATGTCTCTGGCGCAAAAATGGTACTTTGCTTCGTGTTCTTTCCTGCAAACAGAACCAAATAACAGATATGTACATTTTTATTTGTTCCTTTACAAAGCGCGATGAGTTTTTACCCG
The DNA here is from genome assembly GCA_037355805.1 of Ixodes ricinus. Lineage (NCBI taxonomy): Eukaryota > Metazoa > Arthropoda > Arachnida > Ixodida > Ixodidae > Ixodes > Ixodes ricinus. The sequence goes on from JAZHYW010035585.1 coordinate 23,592, forward strand.
CTCCTAGTTATCTGTAGAGCCCTGCGCGGATAACAGTCTCATCATCCGCATTCGATCCGCATCCGCAGGTTTTGTATCAGCATCCTAACCGCATCCGCGAAATTCAAAACCGCATCCGACCCTCAATCCGCGCATTCATTTTCTATCGCAAAATCCTGCATAAATTGAAAAAAAATATATATTTTTTGGAGCATTCGAATGGTATCCTAAAACCGTCTGCTTACTTTTGTACAAATAATTCCGCGTGTCAAAATACGGTGGAAAATCATTTGATCGTATTCTGTTTTATTGTATTCTTTAAGAATGAGCGATCATCCTTCCAGAAACAGTTCCCATCACTGGAAAGATGATCGTAGTTATGAGATCAGTCTTGGAAGACCATGACAGTGATACTTGCCCACAAGATATGCGCTCAAAAGAAAGAAAACGTTCATATTTAGTTTTCGCTTTTGCTTTGTAAAACCCACTAGAAGCAGTCGCAATATTTCATAAACATGAAAATTAAGAAATCAAGAAAAGAAATGACTCGCATTTACCACAAACACTGAAAGTATTTTGTTGCGGGATTGAGCGCCTCCTATCCGCCACTTTTCTTTATTTTTTTTGCCTAAATAAAATGGCAATCTTATTAGTCGATCCAACTAATAAAATTGTCATTTTATTTAGAAAAAAAAAGAAGAAAAGTGGCAGATGAAATGCGCTCAATCACCGCAGCAAAGTACTCGAGTGTTCGTGGCAAAGTGCGAGTACAGCACTGGAAAAATATCACAATATTCAATAATGGCAACACCTCCCATCGGTTTCAGTGTTTAAACATGAACCCTCAACTGCATGCTCGGAACGATACTTGAAAACTGAGTGCCGGCTGCCGAGAAAAGGAAAACGCAGACACACGCCACGTTTCACTCTTCGAGGTTGCTGTGGAGAAAAAACAGAATATCGACAACATGTACGGATTCAGACTAGTTCGCTTCTTTTAAATTAATACACGCTAATAAGAAGACTCTATCCGTTTGTGCAGTTTGTGCACCTGATGCTGGGATGGCATGCACGAACTGCGCTACAAGAATGAGGTGCAGAAACTCGTGTTGGCTCAGGTTCCACTACTCCAGAGGATCGACCTCAGTCTTCTCAATCTGATTGTAGGCGAAGCAGCTACTTGCAGGGTTCTACTTCGTTGTGGCTCGTACGTTTGGGATTTTCTTGGTACAAATAACGTTTTTTCGATCTTTCCTTGCCGAACAAGATTAGACATTCCTGGGAAGACTGATGCTCTTGCATTCTTTACTTTGGACAGAATTTTCGGCGAGATAGAACGTTCTCAGGCGATATTTGGTGAAAATCAAATCCTTCTTGACGCAAACGCAAACAACACCTATTCACTCTACAGTGTGCGGTCCCACACATTTATAGGCCGCCTCCGGTAAAACTGTACATCCGGACCCGCAGACATCCGCATCTGATCCGCATCCGCAGACCCTGGCATCCGCATAAGATCCGCAGTCCGCCAAATCCGATTCATTTTTATCCGCATCCGCCAGTTTACTGCGAAAATCCGCGGATGATCCGCGGGTAATTCAGGATCATCCGCGGATCATCCGCGGATTACCTGCTAAGGATTATTTATGCCAGATCGAGATCCCTGCATGTGCGCAGATTACCCGCGGATCATGCGCAGATATTCATGGATCTCTGATTTGAGAGAAATAATCCTAGGCAGGTAATGAAAGATGAAATACTGAAAGATGGCAAATAATTTGGATCAGGCATGTTAATAAAGAAACCACTTCCAAAGGTTGGAGAACCGTTGTTTAGATCTCTAATTTCACAGCCTTTCTGGCGGCAACAAACCCCACCATAGGCGCGTCCACCATAAGCTTTCTGAGAACTAAATTTAGCCGTCATTTTTTCAGGTAAATTATACGGGAAGCTTTTCCCCGCCAAATTTAGCGGAAAATCCTGAATTCGCAAATAACTGGTGCAGTGTCGCACCATGTGACACAGCGTCAAACAACGTCATTGTGGTGTCATGTGACACCACGCCACAGCACGCCATTGATGTGACGTCACATAGATTACGTTATAGTGTCACTTCACGTCAGGAAGTCAATTGACGTACCTTTGCATGACGTCACAGTGTAATGTCACAGCCTCATGGTGCGTCACTCTTTTGAAGTCACACACATTTCTTCACATGACACAGTCTCATATGACGTCACAGTATCACGTGACGTCGCAGCGTCAATTCCAAATGACATCGCATTACATCTTCCTTGGCAGCCACCAGAATGAAGTCGGGGTCATTATTACTAAACCACTGCACACTCTAAGCAGGGTGGAGAATAAAAATCAAGCTGATTTATATCATAACTTAAACCCCACCAATTTGCCTGCAAAGATTTAAATCAAATAGTTTTCCAAAAAATAATACTGAAAATATAGTTTCTATTTACCGTTTGTCTTTCAGTGTTTGCTTCCCGGGGCATTTATTTTGTATTTGAAGCAAATATTGATCACGTAAGCAATATTTACGTCGGACAGCCATTAAAGAAAACACATATCTAATGATAAATAAAGATAAAGTTACTATTTTCTAGCTGAAGTGATTTAAATCATGCTAGTTGGACTTAAATCAAATAAATCTAATTTACTAACTTTTTCTTCATTATATTTTTTAATCTTTACTAACAAATATCCTTTATTTGCCCCGTCCTTAGCCTCGTTCAGCAAATCGGTCAACTTTCGAGACATAGGGCATTTCAATGACAGCCAAGAGCAGAGGTTACGAGCAAAGATTAATGCTTTGTTTTCATGTGAAATGGAGCACAGATGGACTCCAGCAACACGTATTTAAAACCATCGCTTTATTGCCAACTAAATTTAAATCTTCTAAGCGACGCTAAGCACGTTTCGCACTGGGCAGGGGTTGAAGTGACTGGAGCGAGCGGGCAATGTGCATCAGCGATTAAATGGCTTAACAAAAAAAAAGGAAACTGTTGACTTACATATATTGTAGTGTACATTTCGCGAACGTTTTCGGCTCTTCAAATTCAGCCACCAGCCCAGCTTCCCTTTAAGTACAACTTGCCCGTAGTCAAGTCAATGGCCAATCTATTGCACTTCGCTTTTCCGCTAAGTGGGTGACTAGTACAAAGTGCATTCCTTTTGTTAACCTATTTTGTCACTCTATAGTAGGACGGCAGATTTGTTACCTTCGTAACGTTTCTTCAATACACATCTGTGCTTTGCAGAAGTGTAATAATCGGGTGGATCTCGTAACGAAAATGTCTGATATGGCCCTGATATATTTTATATACGGCCATATATGAATATATAAGGCGTCAGATATGGTAAGATACCGCTATATATGGGAGCAGATACGGCCAGATTATCGCCATTTAAGTGGGCAAATACTGCCAGATGAGGCCATATATGGGCGTCGATATGACAATATATTGCCATATACGCGTGCAAACATAGCCCCTGATAATGATATATGGGCCCGTTTCGGTCGTGCAAGCAATACGTCAGTATGTACTCTCGCCAAGCCACTAGTTGATTGATTTATATTGCATGAGTCTCACATAATTGGTTAACTCTTTGTTAACATCCTTAAAGTGAAGTTATTACAGGTATTTGGACCAATTAATCAATTGCACATACTTGAAGTGATTTTAAGACAAACAAAATTTGGTTGTATGTTGGACGTGTGACAATATGACGAAGTGCGTAAGATCGGAAAGCCAGTTAATCAAATAATGGATTTTAGATCCTAGTTCTTAGCGCCCGTTTCCGTTAAAGGAGCGGTGCAACGATATCAATTGGAATGTTTTCTCTTTACTCCACTGGCACACCTGACCAAGGATACTACACGCAACGCCACTGGCCAAGAAACTCTTGTTTGGGTAATTCACAAAATCGATCATCATTCAATCTCCTTTGCAAAATTTGATGACGTAACGTGGGGATCGCAGTACCCATATGACGATATTTAGCGGTTCATAGATTGGACCCGAGCATTGCGGCACGATTTGGGTCGTGATAATTACTAGCTCGAGAAGTATTCGGGTAGTGCCCGTGTCCAATCGCTGCAACGACGACAATCGAGCCATAACAATGCTCGAACTCAGCGCGTCCGCTTTGCCAACCCCAGCGTGGCTATGAGCAACATTGGCGGCATAAATCCGTTCCAGATCACGTGGCCGCTTGTTCTGGCTGCGAGTTGAGGGGTGAACGCGTCGTTTTTCTTTAACGTTTGGACTTTATTGCGTGAAAACGAACGCGTGTTTCATAGGTCATTAACGTCAGGATCCGTTTTAAGCGGTGCAAAGTACAAAAATTGTTGCATCGCCTTTAAGCGGTGTCGGCGTCGCCATCGGTGTAACCGCCCCTCTAAATTTAGCGCGAAATTGAATTGGTGCTTATGTCACGTGACGTCAATTCTCCCGCTGAACCCAGCAGTGAAATTTAATTCTGTTCATGTTTCCCACTAAATTGAGCGGGGAAACACAAACCGTTAACTTACTGAAGATGCAAGACGCTACTTCGTCGTCCCGAATCCTATCCCCGAACGGCTGCGAAGCCGTTGCCCCCGGAGCACCCTACGCAGCATCTTTCAAAAAGCCGTTCGCGCAGCATCGCAACCTTCCGTTTGCGAGCGTCTGCGCACTCGTCGCGTGTGGAAACTCGAAAGATGTGCTGTCCGTGGTGTCTTTATGTGTAACTTTTCTGTAAAAAATTTTAATTTAAAAACGCGAACCTAACAGTGTGCACTTAATTTTAAATTTATTGGTAAGAAAAATATACACATATTTGTTTATCTACCTATTTGTGGACTATCGTGCGGGAAAAAATAGTCGCTCTTATTTTTCTTCACTTAAAATTACAATGTGGGTTATACGGCGTAAAACGTAGTATCTTCAAACTTTCGCATCGTTTTGGGGTCACTTTCGAGCTGGACAGCTTCTTCGCTGAACTTCAAAAGGTGGACAGCGATAGAGCTGTAGTTCACTCGGTAGGCTGACAGCAGGGTAGACGCTATGCACGTTTAAGGCCAATCGCGTCTCCGGTTGCGCGTCACGTGACTGCAGTCTGGAATTTGTGCCAGATGAAGCAGAACACGGCACCTGCCTGGGAGCCCAAGGCCACACATGGCATCTCACTGCGCTATGAGCCTTGGGTACAAGTGACAAACCGCTGGCTGTGGTCGCGATGATGGCCCATAAGATAAGACCTTTTGTGTGTATTCAATCTCGTTTTGGCCTGTCCTTCTCTCTACTTTTCTCTCTCTCCCTAAGCTGAAAGCGTCGATAGATGGTGCGTGGTCGCGTGGTTTGACGGATGACGCATCAGCTGTTGGCAATCTTCGAATGCGTTCTGCCAGACTCCAGTTTGGCGTGCGTTGCGCCCTGCGTGGCGGCTGCGAATCTTCTGCTTCCGCACCGATTTCTTCAAAAGCCAAGAATTTTGGTGATGCGTTTGGTGCTCGGTTTTACAACATGACAGCTTGTGCTACATCCTGTTGAATCTTCATGGACACCTTCCTCCTCGTTTTTGTGTTTAAGTGGTGGTTCTGCCATGGCATACGTGTCGACGGTGTATCTCGGATTACACCTTTCGTTCCAGTCTCGTCAGCGTAAGCGCGCTGCAACCTACTTCGCGACAATTTATCGTTTTCCTAAAGGTACTCTTCCAGATTACCTGTGGAATAAGGCTGTGTCTATCTCCTGGCAGCCGGGAGCAGCGGCGTAGACTTTTCCATTTTCCCGGGGGGGGGGGGGGGGGGGGCGGCAGGCTGAGAAGTTCTCCCGGGGGGGAGGGGGGCAACTCGCGTTTTAACTTTTCGCCAGAACTGGAGATTGAAGCTAACGAAAGGCACGCGTGGGATTCCATTTTCCATGTATTTTGTCAATAAAGGCAACGCGGGCGTTATTTTGTTTACATGCCACTACTAGAAGCTCGCTACATGGCACGTAAACAGCGTCTCGGTAAGGATCATGGCCCGGGCCCGGGGGGGGCGGGGCCTCCCCCCCCTGGATCTCACCAGGGGGGGCACGAGCCCCGATGCCCCCCGTAGTCTACGCCTATGGCCGGGAGAATAATTTCTCCGAAATTTTAAGACCATGTCACAACTGCAGGTAGAATACTGATTTTATTCTCCCTGCGTTCCGTGATCACACGTTCCACAGCCACCTTTCTCATGGATACACTGTCATGACACACTTTTCGTCGACGTTAACGTTTCATCGACCTTCGTTAAGCAAATGTCGATAATCCTGCTTTCCCTGGGAATTCGTTGAGCGAAAGCAGGAGTGGTGTAAAGCGCAGTTCATGTAAAATATTAATGGTAAGTTGGTACGTGCTCAATATCCAATTGGTATTTTTCATTATACAGATCAGAAGTCACTTTTGGTAGTTATTTGTAGAAAACAACAATATACCGAGTGTTTTTTTTGTTTATTCTTGCAGATTTGTTTATAAAAAAGCCGCGCAAGCTACACTTATGTCGTTTGTGCGAGTGAGTTATACGCCCAGGAGGTACATTACAATGTGGGTCGGAATCTTTGCGATAAGTCGGATAATTAATTAAAATTTACTATTTAACTTTTTTCTAATTAGTGAAAATAGACATATGAGTTTCAATTAGAAACTTGCCGACGTCATCCAACAACGCTAAATCAGTACATTTTTAGAAAGACTATGAGCGCGTGTGAAGCGCAGTAGTGCGCTGAAGTTACCACTCGTGGAGCAGGTGCAAGGCTGGGGCTAGATAAGAGAAGGAAAATTGCGCGGGCGCCTTACCGAAGCCGCTAGCCTTGTACCTGCTCCACGAGTGGTAACTTTAGTGCACTACTACGCTTCTCACGCGCTGAAAAGTATTTCTGGAAAATGACTGATTTAGGGGTTTTGGACGACGCTCAGCAAGTTTCGTAATTGGAACCATGTGTCTATTTTCACTAAATGAAAAGTTAAGTAGTTAATTTCAATTAATTAGGCCAGACTTATCGCAAAGATTAGCCACCCACATAATGTCCCCCTGGGCGTATAACTCACTCGCACAAACCGCATAAGTGTAGCTCATGGCTTTTTTAAAACAAATCTGATAGAATAAAAAAATAACTGTATATAAAGGTTGCCTTTTGATTGGGACATATCTGGCCTGATATGGGAGACAGATATACCTCCATTTGGCAGACCCAGATATGGATATATAAAAGTGGCATATCTCGCTAGGTAAGCCTTATATAAACTGATGTGCTTGATATGCGCGATATATGCCGAATTTTTTATATAACTATATCTTTTTTATGTAAGTTCAAGATATGTCAGTTTCGTAAGAGATATTACACAGAAACTGTTTTGTACTATTGAGAAGATAGTGAGGATTGTTGCTTTGACTGGAACACATTTATATGGGAACGTGCCTGCTTTTTGTGTTGGTGTGCGTGTTTTTATTTTTTGTGCTGAAAAAAGTTAGCGTCATGTTATCGGGGAAATAAATAAAAAAAAACTCCGGAAATAACTCAATTGACACGGTGGGAGGTAATAAAGAAAAATTAAACAGAAGACGCCTGCTAGGAATCTAAATGAATAAAGTCCCAGGATGAAACTTTGATTGATTGGTCTGAAACTAATAAAGGCGCACAGTAGTCCCTGCGGTACCTCGTCCGTGTTAAAAGGGTACTCGAGAGTTTTCTTCAACATCCCCGGCCAATTTGTCTCCAAAATTGACTCAACACACCAACAAACATCGATTGACTAGCCACCAATATATTAGGTGCAAAATAATTATTTTAGAAAATGTATTAAAACCTCGATTTTTTAAGGAAATATTTGTAGTGTTAACAATGAGAAAGTGACACCAGCAACGTGCAAAGGTTTTAACTTCTGGGCTGTAGAATTTGTTCCCAAGAGATTAGAGAAGCTTGATTGTGTCAAATAAAGTTCGGTCCAATTATCGCGCAGCAGTACGTAACAAATCTGCAGTATGCTTTAACGAACAGAACGTAAGGGCGTAAGTCACCTGGTGTTTGCTGAACATTGTGAAGCAATCCGAGACTGAGGATATACGAAAGTTGACACCGACAGAAGAGAAGTAGAACGTTTCAAACACCTTAGTGAATTCATGAAGAGGAAGCGAGGTGGGCATCAGACGTGTCTTTTCTATCGTCAGAGAGCCAGCCAGCACTCAGCGGCGCGCACCATGTGTTTGATCGACAGAGTGCTTACGCTGCTCGGTTGCAAACTCGACCGCAAGCTGGGAGACTTCAAGGCCAGATTTTGCGAAGACCCACGCCCGGTCAACAGCGGCACCAACCCCTGGAGCCCTAGCAAGAGGGCGCTGGACTCCCTGCGTCGGCGGACATTCGGCTGGCTCGTCTGCAATCCGGATCACGCAGGAAACCTCGCCAAGCGCTCGAGACCGGCCTGAAGTCAGCGGCCTATAACTGCCCTGCGGAGACCACTGTAGCGGAGAGCGTTCGAGGCCCAACACACTTGTACATTTCATATCGTAATCACCATAACTTTAATCTAGTGTATTATATCATCACATAATCACCATCACCAGACGCGGCACCGCGGGCCTTCATGGTACGGGTTGTTGCCTTTCTGCGGTGCCGCGGCTCGCCTGGAGCAATAAAGATTATTATTATTTTTATTATTATTATTATAAATAATGTTTTATTATTATTAATATAACATAAATAACACTGGGAGAACAAGCTTAGCGGGGGCAGATCTATGACCTTAGACCACATTCAGTGACCTCGAAAATTCCCCCAAAAAGCCACTTAAAATAATAATAAACATAATCTCTTTTCAAGACTGCCTGCTCAACCTGTTAGCCGGCCTGCCTACCTGTGACTTCAGGGCCCTAAAAACGCTGGTTTATTGGAATGTTGCGTTTGACATCGCCTCATTTGCCGATTTTTAATACTATTCTGAATTTAGAGGCACTAAATAGTACGCCGGGAAGAATAAATGTGTGGTACTCAGAAATCATACTTACGTTGGGCAGCTAAAAAGATCACCGGAGCACCCTTTAACGACAAAAACGAGGAGGGAGCAATGGCCCTCGCTGTTGACGCCATACACATATTTGCAGTTCTATGCACTGTGTGAATACCTCCTTATAAACATCTGGAAAGGTGTGGCAGTCAAGATCCCCGAAAGCAGTGGCTCGATCATTGTTCTCTTGCAGTTTGTAGCACTTTGAGAAGATCTTTGCTTCTAGATGTTTAATTCGCTGACAGGTTTTGTTAAGATCACTAAAAAGATAGATGCTTACAGCTACTGCACGACTCCTTGCGTGCATCCAGAAATGAGCAGACTTGCCATAAAGGGATATACGTATATATATATATATATATATATATATATATATATATATATATATATATATATATATATATATTATCCGGCAAATTATCGCATATAAATTTGTACGCCGATAACGATGACACTAATATATACTTAAATAATTGGTGTCACGATTGTTTTAGAAGATTTTGGATCATCTTGATGAATGGGGACATATAGCAGTCATCTATACCTACAGTTGTATTTTTGTATTATAAGCAGAGCAGACAAAAAAAAAAGACTAGTATGTTTCACTCTGTTCCACTTATCCGCTGATTTTAAATTCACATTAGTGTGACAGCATTAGTTTAGAATCGTACCGATGTCTCAAACCAAGATTATTTTCAAGCTATTTCACGCATATAAATAATACACGTATAATGTACTGCAAGAGAATACATTTTCCACAAATAGTAAAGTGATAAAATATGCTATTTTTTTACTGCTGCCACTGAAATAACGACATTGTAGCACATTAACATCAATGGTGTTTCCAAAGTCTACCGTTTTTTACCAATCCAAATTTCGGCTTCCTTTTATGGTACTCTTTTTACTGAAAATGGTAGCACTTACGCTGGTATGGGTTCCATTCGACATTCCTAATCCTACCTTTTTTCGGGAAAATGATATAAAGCACCAAATTCTAATTGCACAAAAACAATTTTTCTTTTTCTTTTTTAGCTGATCAGATACACGAGTTTGATTATTCAAGAGAAATGAAAATGTCGAACTTCTACATTTGGAATTCAACGCACTGCGCAGAATGTCAAAAAGGAAAATGCAATTTGAAAATACTTGAGTCCTGGCATTGTCCGCTAAATATAAAATATTTTATGCTGTTTAATATTTACTAAATAATCAATGCATACATAGTCTGGGCAATATATTCAAACATCTGTAATGCACAACCTTAACATATTGCAATGTACACTACTGTTCTATTTGTATTGATGACTATTTAAAATAAGATTAATTAAGGTTTATATCATCAACAAATTTTCTGCCGATGTGCCAACAACTTCAAAAGTTCCATTGTGGAGAAGGCACTGGCTAACTGAAATTTTGGTGGAATCTGGATATGATTAGCTAAGAAAAAATAGCAACAATACAATACTCACATTAATGCGCCTGTTACTACAATAGAGATGGTAACTGCATTTTCAAAATTAGATTTATTTAATACGCACTAAAGGCGAGGAAAACTTACGCCTTATTCCGGGAGCATGTCTTGTAGTGTCGGATACACTTGCGTACACGAAGGAATTTGTTGTACACCATAGCGTCTTCCTTTTTTCATATTCTGACGTACAGGGTGCGGAAATTTGTGCTGCTTCAGAGTCGTTCAGGTCAGGGAGGCACAAAAGTCACGCGGGATGCCCGGGAATGTGAAGCTGCCTGGAAGAGTGAGTGAAAACTCGTCATTTAATGGGCGCGCTTCTCCTCTTCCCTAGCGGCACCTGGTGGAAGGGAAAGGGTGAGAGACCACAGTCCTCGAGGCCCACCTTCCGCAAGCACGCGAAAAGTGAATCCAAGACCGTTTTAAGAGATTTTCAAAGAGGACACGTTTTCTGCGTTTTGCATCATTTGCTGTACCACAAGTGAAGGTTTTCCTTCTGTTCCAATCTGCTTTGGCACATTTTTTTTCTTTCTTTTTTTGTCAAGGGGAAAATGATTATACGATTTTGTTCTTGGACAGAGCTTGCTTATCACGTGAGTCCGGGCGGTCACTCACGCAGTGTTCTGCCTGCCGTCGAGGCCTCTGGTGTTGTTAGTCCCCAGACTCTCGTAAACGCGAAAGGGGAGTAGACGAGGAGAAAAGCCGTGTTGTTTGCGGGGTTGGTGTCCTCACTGCAAACGCACGCACGCGCCGCAAAGGTCACGTTTTATCAGAAGCGTGCAGGCTTGTTTTGTCGTGCACGGCATTTGCCAGCTTTCTGTTTCGGCAGCCTATTACTGGGGCATGTGAGCATCGTAAGGTGAGTCCCGGTGCGCTGTATCGTAGCTTGAAGGATGAACGAGCTGCAACGTTTCCCACTGTTGGCAATATGGCAGTCGGCTTCTTGGTTTAGCACGCCGGCGGCATCTCGTGCAAATTTTATCCCTTTCGGCAGGCACTATTATTAACATAAAACATTAATTGTGTCCACTTACTCCCAGAAGATTCTAAAATAAACAAGCAACTCACCACTGAGATGTTAGTTACCTAGTGCGCCTAAAGGCTGGTTCGCACACTTGCGACTGCTTACTACCGTGCTCCTGAAAACCGCTTAAAATATCTTACGACAAGGGGAATACACTGGCGCCATCTATCGAGTAACATTGGAACACTCACAGTTTTCGTGTATGTCCTATTTTTTCGCGCATCATTCTTTCTTTTTTGGCTTTAAAAGCTTCTGACAATGTTATGAACGACTTATATTTCGTAGATAGTCACTACATTTGATCCCGCAAATACGGTGAAACTTTTGCGCTAGTGAAATGCAGTCCCACAGTATACTTATAGATGGAGCAAATGTTCCAGTGAATTATTCCGTTGTAAACAATCGCTTAGACCTCAGTTCTAAGGAAACGCAAGTGTGTGAAAGTGCCTGAAACGTGAGCGTGACTCCAACTGCTTGATTGAGGCCACGTGTTTTGTGGGCTGATTTTGCAATTCAAATCGCGTAAAGGGGGCGAATGTGTCGATCGTTTGCAAGCGTCTGAGCCTTCCTCTGCCCAACGCATGGGCGTACCAACCGGGGGCAAGGGGGCGCCTCGACCCCCAGTTCTCAGAGTGGGGGGCAAGGCATGTGTTTTGCCCCCCCTGAAACAGCCGCCGCTGGGCAGGGCAAACAGTGGCCGGCGGCGCCCAAGGAATATCAAGGGCACCGCCTCCCGACCCGCGGGGGCATATTTTTAAAGCGCAGGCGATAAACACCCTAGCAACGGCGCTCACTCCGAATTGGCTGGTTCGTGGAGATAGGCGCTGCCGATCTCAACATAGGCAGCGATTTCAATGCGAGTTTCCGAGAGTAGCTTAGTGGTAAGATGTCTGCCTCATACGTAGCGGACCCGGGTTTTTATCCAAGGGTGGGCTTACTTCTTTTATTTTTTTCCTCGAACAATTTGTTTTGTCGAGGCATTTGGTGATATTTACGACATTTCTTTTTTACGATTAACACTGAAAAAGCGAATGTTGTCGACGAAACATTGCTGAACTAAATGGTATGGGACTCTATTTACGGTGGTGCATGGGGGACAGCGGGGCTTGGGTTGCCGGCTGGACGCCGCAAAGCGGCGTGTACGGTAGGGGCAGCGGCGTGAGCTAGAGCCCCTCTATCCTGGGAAAAGTGGCGCCATTCCTTGTTCTGGAAATGCTCGAGACACGTGCCGCGCACCACTTCTGGGAAGAACATGGCGTCTGAAATCTAGCTCAGTGCTGCGCTGTGCCGCCATGATCTTCCCAAGGGGCGCACCTTGCGCTACTTTTGAAACATGAAGGGGCTTTAGCGTGAACGCAGGCCGAGGGGGGGGGGGAGGGAAGGGGAGGTTAACGCGCTTCGAGCGATACACGCGCCGTCCGAACCCGAAATTTAAGCTCCCGCGCGTTGCCGAGCAGCCGATCCGGCGTGAGCGTCGTTGCTAGGGGGTCTATCGCCTGCGCCGTAAAAGTCAGTGATTGACCGAACCTGGCGAACTTCAGATTCGGCAAAGGTAGGTACAGTCGCCGCGGGAGTTAATAGCTCCACGCGAGCGCGCTTCTTTTCCGAGGAACGCTTGACTGGTGGCTTGCGATAGAACTAGAGATGACGTCAGGGCGAGCCCATGCGGAAGGGACGGGGGAAGCCATCTCGATTCAAGGGAACCGTTATCATCTGCGGGGGGGGGGGGGTGAGCGTAGTTCGAATGAAAATGGGAGATGACTCTGCGGAATCATCTGCCATTTTCATTCGAACTACGCATCCCGTAGGCGGATGATAACAACGATTCCTTTGAATTGAGACGGCTTCCCCCGTCCACTCTGCATGGACTCGCCCTGACGTCATCTCTAGTTCTATCGCAAGCCACCAGTCAAGCGCCCCTCGGAAAAGACGCGCGCTCGCGTGGAGCTATTAACTCCCGCGGCGACTGTACATGGCGAAATTGTGAATGAAAGTTCGGCAAAGATTCGGCGAAACTTCGGCAAATGTCTGCGCACGCGCACGAACGCGACGGGGCCATGGATCACAAATGGACGCCGCGCAGTCATCCGTTTACCATCATACAGTTTAGTACACCCAGCGGTTACGGCGTGGTGCGGCGTAGGCACGATAACTGTGCGTTTCTGAGCCTTTGCGAGTGTGGTTCTCTTCAATATTTTCTGCCTCAAGAACAGAAGATCGACCAAAATTTACGCAGTCCAATACGCAAGTGACAAATGATGCGATACATTCTGGATAACGTGATTTTCATTTGACCCTTTCATTGATGCAACGAGGTAGTTGAAACACTGACCGACAACTGACAATTACGCATAGTGTGCGCAGCCCACTGCCGTCAAACGGGGCAGAGTCATGCACGAGAGCTGGCCAAAATGTATGGGATGCAGCTGGCATCGTCGTCATAATGTGATATATTTTCCCCTTCTTTTTTCCCCCTTTTTACGTACTTTCTGTAGTGTGTATATTGTGTACATGTACAAGTCTGTTTTGTTTTTTCACATGTGGTGGCGGGCTGGCAGGCGCTCTGCGTACGGGTTTTCATCTATCTGCCTAGCCCCGCACACCACCACATGGGCCCCTTCCAGTATGTGCAAATAAAATTATTATTATTTTATTATTATTATAACAATCCTGTTTTCGGCTCACAAGTAGTTTGTGCCAAATGAGAATGATATTGCTTTTTAGTTCACGGCCTGCTCGGTCGCGAAATAACCAACTGGTTTAAATTGACCGACGTTTCGCGGCCTGCTCGGTCGCTTGTTCACGGGTGACTTATTTGGCTGGGTATTGGTCTTTCTCTTGTTCTCCTTGTCGCTGCCGTTAAAATCGTCTTCTTCTCTTTGTGACTCCTCAAAGTCCGTGAATATAGCTGCTTGGGAGGGTACCGATCGACCGGTTCAGGTTGTTCTTGGTATGCTGGATATGCCAGGACTCTAAATAGTGTCGTTTTTTCCAGTTTCTTTCGGGTCCAGGACGGAACTGCTGTCGAAGTCGATGACTTGGTTGTTCTTTTCTGCATGAAACTAAATACAGGACTATCATGCTCGACGTTGCACATGTGACATACTAACCCTTCCCATCTTCCTAAACGTCCCTGTGTGTCCTAACACCAAAAACCGGTATTTTAAAGTTTAAAAACGGCACATTGCGAATATGGAACGCACACTTTCATGCAAAGCTGACGTCAAGTGACTCAAATCGAAAAACATACATATTTACAATATTTTTATATCTTCTGGTGAGGGCTCAGCAACTGTTGCATTCGTTTTCGCGCACGAAACGGTGACTCCCAGAGAAAATAAGAACGCAGTGATTGCCTTTATTTTAACAATGTAAACAATTGCAGGCGTGCGCCGATAAAGCCTCAAAATCAAAACTTTCCTAGCGTTATTCGTGACTGCACCGGCTACTACCCAACCTCGTTGTCACGCCACTTTCTGCAAGGATACACTAAAATTGTCAGTAAACACACAAAAGCGACACGGATACAATTATCTTGTAGACTATCACCTTATTTCGTAATAACTGTGTCAATAGGCACTACATGTTGTATTTAAGTTAAAAAAACAACATAAACCTTCTTTTTTTCAGAGAAAACTATATATCAACGTCAAGTTAACAGTGTATTTTCGCCGAATCTTTAGAAAAGCTCGGCAAAAGTTCAGCTCCGCCGAATCCCAATATTCGGCACCGAATTTTCGATTCGACCTTATGTTGTACCGCAGCGATGGCTAGAAGCGCGAGCTCATAACGTTGGCAGCTGCCCTTGGTGCACGAGAGCTTGCGCCGCCAAGATGTGCCCTAGAGCAAGAAGCTCGCGCTTGTAGCCTTTCCTGCGGTACAACACAAGGTGAAACAGAGTATAGTAAAAATATGCGACCCGGGAAGGGGGGTCTGGTTTGCCCCCCACTCAAAAACAAGTTGGTACGCCACTGGCCCAACGTCGGAATCTTTCCCCTCTATCCTTCTCTCCACGCGACAACAGAGGCACATGCACGTGCACCCGATCTCCGCAGCAGGCTTCTCCCATTATAGTGAGAGACCTCTCCATGGTTTTAGATATTCTCTGAATTCTAGGTCTTCATAATAAAGCCTAAAATCCTTTTAACAAAACCCACCTCTCCCAAAATTTCGTCCAACCGTCCATCCGCTCATTTCCCTGTAAATGTAGCTGCGAAATTTGACATCATGTGATCTAAACACCGATTCAATTTCCCTCTAAATTTGGCGGGAAAATGGGTGTCAGGTAACATGTCGTCACAAGACTTACAGACCAGTTTACTTTTCCAGCTAAATGTAGCGGGAACATTGACGTCAGGATACACCAGTTACAGTTTTCCTGCTAAATTTAGCGGGAAAGTGATGCCACGTGTCTTAGGCACCAGATCGGTTTCCCTGCTAAACTTGGAGGGGAAATTGATGTCCGTGACCGATGTCACGAGAATTATACGCAAGTTTAGTTTCTCCGCTCAATTTAGCGGCAAATATGTACGTGACCTGACGTCACGTGACCTATACACCAGTTATTTCCCGCTACATTTGTTGGGAAATTGACATCACTTGACCTTTGTGCCGTCGAGGAGGAGGGTCGTAACGAGCTTCCTCCCTAAGCATTTTAAGGCTAAAGAAAACAAAACAACCTTGCAGTGAAGTCAACTTGCGAAACTACCCTTCTGCCGATCCGGGTGCATGTATGTATAAGTACTTCTACAGAAAATACAATCAAAACAGGGGACCTTTGATTATTCGCACGGAAAGCTAACATCATTGGGAACAATATAAAAGTATAACAAATGCTTTTTTTTTTTTAATAACGCGGGCTTAAGATACGATACAGTAACGACAGAGCGGCTGAGGAATTAGGGCAGACATTTTTTTTCCTAAGGGGAAAAATCGTCCCTCTCCCCCATCATTTAAAAAAAGATGACAGATCGAGGATGCTAAATAAATTGACCCGACCAAATTGCTTACCAGAACAAACGAAAGTCATCCTGGATTTACTTGTGGATTACATATAGACTATCTGGTACCCATCAACTCATCTAGTCTTGACGTAATCACCACAAGGCCAAGGCAGGTGATTATGTTATAAAAATAAAAACATGTTTCAGCTCACTCACTCTGTCAGCCCTTCACTTCCCAAATACGTCCGACGCTTCCTTCCCTTAGCATTTTAAGGCTAAGGAAACCTTGCAGTGAAGTCAACTTGCGAAACTACCTTTTTGCCGATTCGGGTGCATGAATGTATGCTTAAACACTTCTACAGAAAATACAAAAAAGGGAACTTTGATTATTCGCACAGAAAGTTAACATTATTGGGAACAATATAAAAATACAAATGAAATAATAAATGATCTTTCTTAGGAACGCGTGCTCAGATAATGGCTAAATTTTCTATTTGATGACATCTAAATATTTATATAAATTATTTCATGAACACAAATTCTTCTAAAGGGGTACCAGTCGGTAGCACATTTATATCCGTACGGGCGTATAAAATGTACGAAGCAAATTGTATAATTAATTTTAAGATACAAGGCTCCAAGTATGTCACCAAAACGTCAAAGATGCGATTTTGGCATTTTTTCTTCGTGGCATAAAATACGCAAAAGCAATTTAGTTTAAAAGAACAAAATAGGCCATGCGTCACATATTTATAAGAAAAATTACTCTGAGTATTTTCATTTGTACCTATTTAAAACAACCGACAGAGCTATAGCGCAAATCAAGAAGCCTATATAAACGAAGCATTTCATCTTGCTCCACTTCAAAAATTGTGTGGAGGAATAAAATACGTCAAAACAAATATAAGAAGTGGTTTTGTTCATTGCGGAAAATAGGCAATAATAAATAATTGTTTGAAGCAAATCAAGATAGCCACCCCGAAACGCGTGTTCGATTTCAAATGTAACTTAAAACTACGGCGATGCTCACCGGATATTAGTTATCTTGTCCAATCGCGGTCGCAAATGCTGTTTCGACTGATTGGCTAATCAAAACTGCAGTCAACGAGATGCGTAACCGCATGCTGATAATTCAATAAACGTCAAAGGTTAAAAAAGAACAAAAAAAACACTTAAGAACGTAATATTTTATATTCAAAACCGTAAACGACTCTCCAGTCTAATATGACCAACTTCTGCAGGAAAGCGCGGAACAGCAAATAACGCCAAACACCATGTAGCGTAATACAATTACCCCAGAGAACCACGTGCAGTTTACAGCTATTTTCGATCAGAGACAGCCGCAGAAAATAGAAAAATAAATACTGGGATTGTTTGTTCGTCATGCGTCGCCCTCTGTGTTACACAAGCTCAACGAGTCCCCATTACTGCGGAAGTTGGGCGCTAGATGGCGCGACGTGTCAGAACGAACACTAATTGCACGGGTAAAGGCGCCGAATTTGAAGCGCTTGTTGGATTATCTGGCATTCCAGTTCCATCTGGAAGGCCTCTTCCCTGGGGCGCGATACCACTTTAGGATGTGTCACTTCTCACCCATTCCTAGGCTGTTGCTGCCGCGGTCTTCTGTTCGTTGCTGTTGGGCCCGCCGCTATAGCTACTACTCGATACACTGACACTGCATGTCGGAGGGCAATCTCGTCATTTCCATCAACGTTTCGGCCTTTGGGCCGTGTGCGCTCCATCCCTCTGCTTTCTCGTCAACACTGGCAGAATGTCCCACACCCTTCTGGCAACCGGCACCACGGTGTCAGCACAGTGCACAACTACATGAGTGGGCAGAAGCACTCGAAGCTCTTTGTGCACGATACTGCTTCTAAGATATGGAACTTCCCTCCCATTCCTAGGTCGGTTCCTTACCATCATGTTACTGAGACAGCAATGTATTTGGGATAGCGTTATCGTGCCCATTTTGCTTATATGAGTGCTTGCTCCCTGTTGGGTTGCATATTGCCTCCTTAACATCGAAAGTGTTTTTTGTTCTTAAAGGGGCACTGACACATCAAAATAATTTTTTTTTGTTATCCGAAACGATTGAAAATGATGCCGGGACATTACCCTCAAAATTCGAAACTTGGGAATTCAGTATTTGTGAAGTAAAAAAAAACAATTTCCAAATGCCGAATTCGAAGTTCCCGCGCGATCCGCGCCGGTGCGTTGACGTCAAGTATTGCGGAGTCCTGCGAGTCGACTTTCTTTCACGACTCCGTGCTGTTGCCACCGCGACCCGAAGCGAGGAGGTGAGGAGCGGAGATAAGGGCGCCGGCAGACCGAGAAAAAACTGGTTTTATTCCGTGCGAGCGGTGCTGCCTGCAGGCGGCATGTTTTCCGAGGGAGGCTACAATTCCAGAAGGCGACATCACACCGGACTCCGATTTTGGTATTTGAAAAAGAAGGGCCGTAGTGCGTTCGCAATTGCGTTAAAAAACATGTTTTACGATTGCCGTTATTAAATGTTATATAAATGTCGCCTACAAAGCTTCTAAATTTTATGATATTTGACGTCACGAATCAAAAGAAGCGAGGAGGAGAAGACGGAGAAAAAAACGCCAAAAATAAAAAGGCGCGTTCGCGCGTGGAAAATTTCCGTTTTAGCGATAGTGGTATTATTTTGCTTGCCTATGCTACAACTTGCATCGTTTTAGAAAATACGATCCTCGGGGTGTCAGTGCCCCTCTAAACTTGTAAAGCAGTTACTGCTCTTATCAGGGGACGTCGAATTTAAACCCGGCCCTGAGGCAGGCAGGGGAAATCGGAATCTGTCTTAGCCGACCTGAAAACAAAAATTGACGTCATTGATCGGAGGTATCAAGCCTAAAACAAATCAGGGAAGACGGGGGTGGGGGTGTAGGACAAACTGGTTCCCGGACAAAATGGTCCCAAGCGCAAACTAGGACAAACTGGTTCCGGACAAACTGGTAACAAGCACAAACCAGGACAAACTGGTTCCGGACAAAATGGTCCCAAGCGCAAACCAGGACAAAATAGTTCCAAGTAATTAGTTGACACGTAGGGCTGTTTTTAAAATTTTAATGTACTGATACACTGATACTTTATTCAATACAAGTGTAATGCATATTTTATTGTATTCAAGATTTTGTGATATATTTTAGCAAACAACTGAAGAAGTCCAAAAGTTAATTTAAGGTCAGTCATCGCTCACTCTGCCGTGGGGCTGCTGTTCGCAGAAGTCAGAGCACTTACAACGGAGCTGGTGCTTGAAAGTCACTACACAAGTACATACGCATACAGTACAAGCGCAAGGTCGCGATGCACTCTGCGCTTGATTGGACTAGCAAGTAATAAGATGAACAGAAAAGTCGACGAACACAATTACTACGTTTTGTTTTCAGCACTGCTTCTTTCGTCCTATCAGCTGGTAGCGTCGGCTGCACTGGGACTATAGTAAAATGTGGAATGAGCGCAGTAGGGCTGCAAGAAAACGCGTGCACATGATGAATCAGACATTATCATGCACGCACCACATATTTGTGATGTCGTGCGTGTTGTATATCGCTACTGCGTGATGCACGTTAAAGACCCCGGGGAGCAGTGGTACTGAACTGGTAAACTTTTTCATCTACATTGTTTACCAGTGTCGCCACTCCTCAAAAGGCAGTCCAACCATATGCTGTAGGAACACGAACGTCAATATGTTGTGTGATGGCGTGTTATAGCACGTTTTTAATATCTTGCTAAATATGTCAAATATTACAGACATACGATTTAATATCTTATGTACTTGTATATTATTTCTATGGTTTAATTTGTTTCCTTTTGATTTGACTGTGCTACTGACATGCAATGTGTTTGGAATTGATTATATAAACTTCAAAATGGTTTAGCGTTTCATAACTTAAGTATTCAGCTAAACATTTTGTTTCTCTCTGTCCAATATTTGCTTCAAGTACAAGCAATCCACGAACCCTTCAATAGCAAGCAAACTATGCCTCAAAACTTGCCTCGGACCATTTTGTTTTGGTCTGCGCTTGGGACCACGTTGTCCTGGGCCATTTTGTCCGGGACCGAACCATTTTGTCCGGATGCCGGAAAAACGTTACTGCCGTTTCAGAGGCCACTTCGCGAAACAGTTCTGCGCTTGAACAAACGTCGCAAAGATTCACCGTGCTTGAAAGCCATTCGTGACGTAATAATCTGCTGTTTTTCAACATCCCTGAAAGCACGACCGAGACGTGGAAACAGTCACTCAACCAGCTTTTCACCTTGTCACGCGCCAACGCAACGATGCACACTTGCGACCAATCAGCGTAAGGGGCATCCACCATTAGATTGCAAACGCTCTCTATTGTTTGAGTTACTTCCTCTCTTAAATCCACACCCGGTTTCACCTCAAGAATCGAAGTAAAGGAGGTCCGGCTCCTCTCGGAGCACAACTAAATTCCTCCTTTGTGTAGATAATTAAATTATATGCAGGTGCATTTTAGATTAGATATATGTTACCTTCTCAAGACTCACATGTTTGAAATGCCAAACAGCATCGCTTCTTCCTAGGGCAACCACATTTTGTAAGAACTACATCGCGCGGCGTACACGAACAATGCGAAAAACTTACTTTTTTCTTGAGGTGAACAACGAGACTAGGAGACACTCTTTATTAGAGTATGTAGGAATACACCATGACTGAAGCGTCGCGATAGAAATGACATTGTGTCATCAAACTTTCCTCTACAATTAGTCATACAAGTCGAGGTTAATGACGGAGCTGAATTAAATCGAGACGGACACAGTTGTTCAAACCTACTGCAAACGCCTTGCTCAGCTGCTTTGTCAGCTATGTAGTGGCTTTTCTTTTATTGATTTCTTGCACCATCTCTTGATAGCAACTCCAAACAGAGCTCTAGGTGCGATTTCAAACTGCGTCCTTGAATATATAAATGATGTTATCCTCATTATTCACAAAAATTTAGCTCCTGAGTTGAAATTTGAGAAGGTAAGACGTTCTCGGTGTTTATGCTACTCTATATTAACTAGTCAAGATACTTTTCGTTTCATTTCATTTCTATCATACGAAGTATTGAACCCTCTTTATTTTCGTGTCGAAATTCCTTTAATATGTATAAAAGTTATAGGAAGAAAAATATACGCAACAAATAAAAAGGAATAGTAGGAGTACACTGGACAGCGCTGTCCTCCGTACTTCTTTGAGGATTTGTCTTTTCTGCAGTGTTTTTGTTTCGTTATGTGCAACCATCTAGCCTGCCAATTGATTTTAATTTAACGTTAGGAACGTTGGTATATGTGTAAATATAAAACACAGTAAATTCACTGATATCACATTGCTGTCAGATTAGAACACTAAGAAGGCTGTGGCGTTCCGGGATTATTTGTGCGCGGAGAACAGTTCTGGGCTCCGCAAACTACTGATGATCAACACATGGAGAGTTTTTATCAATTACCTACACTTTCCTGCTAACTATTGATTACTCTATAACAAATGTGCTTTCAGCGTTGCTGGATAGGTTCACAATTATCGGAAGACCGACTCTTTAGTGTCCAAATATATTATGCGAGGTGGTCGCCAACCGTCGCAGTGATTAGAAGTAACTCACTCGATTGTCGTGAAAAACGTTACGAGCTATATTTCTTCGGTCCCGTGCAGTTCAAAATCCAATTGACGTCATTTTATAGCGCGAAAAACTAATTCTAGATAATTCTGCTTCGCGTCCTCATTTCCGTACAATTATGCCACCAGGCCAACGACAAGCAAGTTCCGGCAGCTTCCTTCCCGTAGGACCTTCGGCCACTGGTCGCGCTCTCCCGACTGCCTGGGTTCAGATCGTGGCGGGCGTCCCTCCGGAGACATGCCTATCAAGCACCACCACGGCGATACCGCCCAACTCACGAGGCCACAACTTAGTGCGTCTTAGAGCACCACAGCCCCTTGGGGTTCGCTTCTCGGATGGGTTGGGCCCACCAGTAGGAATGCGAAATTTCTAAAGAAACATACACCCTCCTCCCTCCCCCTCCCCCCCCAAGAAAAGAAAAGGTTTAAATATTAAGTGTTTAATTTTAATTCGAATAGATTTACTACAAAAAATCTGTGAAAAGATGCTCTAATACTAGTTTGAGCAGGTGAATTATACGGCCAGGGGGACATCATATACGTGGCTAATCTTTGCGATAAGTCGGATATTTAACTAATCTGTCCTTAATTAACTCTTTCAATTAGTAAAAATAATCTTATGTTTTCAATCAGGAACATGCTCAGTATAACCGAAAACCACTATATTAAGTCAAGTTTAGAACGACTTGAAGCCCATAGGAAACTAGCGGCACTCAAGCAGTTTTTGGAGAAGCTACTTTTTGGTGCGATGGCGTTAAGGAAGTGTAAGTGAATGAGTATCTTCAGTTGTAGAAGGCAGAACCGCCTATTAGTCACGCAGGAATAAAATACGTGCGGACTCTTTTCTGTACTTGCGAGGACAAATGAAATTATCAGTATGTTTGAAAATTTTGGCGGCCTTTGTAAAGTTTCGCTAAAGAAACAATTTTCAGTGCATTTAAATATGTTGTGCATGATAATTTCACAAGGCGTAAAATATTTCTAGTTTAGAATCCGCGATACTGCAATTATCGCTTCACAAACAAGGGACTACGTTTTCTCCTTGCCTTCCTCCGCGGGGGGGGGGGGGGAGGCAAGAAGAAAACCGTTCCAATTTCCGATACTATTACGCGTAGCGGACAGTTGGCTTTGTGCGTTTTATCTGAAAAAAATAAATCTAGATTCAGGCCCCTGCCCTTATCAACCGCTAGGGCTAGTTTATCTAAACTCAGCCGTTTACAAAGTTTACGTGCTTCAATTCTTACTTTTGCTAGGGACACGTCATTCCTGCGCACAAAAGTGGCCTCGATAGCGTCTAAGGCTTTTGAGTTGAGCATGCCTTTGGGTAGTACTACAAAGCCCCCTCCTTATCAGCAGGTAACAAGGACAGGGCGTTATCCTTTAGGTAAGCAACTGTGGACCGTACAGGGACCCTGCTACCAGACGGCCTGCACTGCAGTAATACGTCGACACCATCCGCAATGCACCTTCAGATTGTGGGATACACAAAGTATCCCACAATCTGAAGAAAGTGGGACATCGAGCTGGTGTTCACGTGCTCTTCTCGGCTCCAGACAAGCTATCTATGATGTGCAAAAAAGTGAATGCTCATGTAATAGGGAGACAGGTGTGTACCAAGAAACACCAAAAGCAGTTTGTTACATGCGTTGCGGGTGTTGTATACTCTATTCCACTGTCCTGTGGCAAGAGATACATAGGGCAGACAGGACGTTGTCTTAATGAGCGTTTAAGAGAGCATCGTTATAATGTGTCTCAGGTTGTGTCGGGACACCTTGGGGTGCATTGCCGCGATTGCGGATGTACTCCGGATTTTGAAGGATGCACGGTCATCAGAAAACAAAAAGATAAGCTGACACGTGAGATTATAGAAGCACGCGCCATTGGACAAGCGGGTTCAGAGTGTGTTAGTGCCCCGTCACTTGCCTTGACGGAAAAGGAGTGTATTTTTCTACCGAGATCGGAGAACAACGGCGCCTGCAGATGACTCTAGGAACACGTGTATAGTCCTCCTCTAGTGTTGTTTCTTTTCTTGGCTTTTGGTTCGGGCAAATTTTGTATTTATACAGGTTGTCAGTGCCAATAAAGCTCAGTTGTAAGTCAGCGCTGTGTGTTGTCTACCGCCTTCTACTCTGTCCTTGTCCCTGCGCTGTTTGTTTTCCGGCTTAGAAGGTTCGACGCGTAGAACATTCGGGCCTAGAATAAACAACAATGTTCTCGAATTCATCAGAACATTAAACTGAAAGCATGAATAAAATCCGCGGAACTTCTTATACAATCTTGTGCGCAGCAAGGACGAGGACAAAAGGAGAGAACAGGACACAACAAGGCGCAACTTACAACTGAATTTTATTGAATACGTGTTCCGGTAATTTATAGTCCCATCATCGTCACAATGACAACAAACAAAACGACAAAAGCAAAAGAAAACGAAACTCCCAGGAATCGAACCCTGGACCTCCGCACGAAAGTCAAGCGCGGTAACCACTCGGCCACGCACGCGCTTGCTCGCCGACGCGCGTGGCATTACTCCCCCTTTAAAAAGGCATCGTCTCGATGCCACGTGAAAGACAACAAAACAGCTAGAGCAGGACAAACAAAAGATGGGAAGATACGGAGGCTGGCAAAACACAATCCTATCAAGTGTTGCACGAGATCACAGTTCACAGTCTTATCGCGCGTAGTACGGCTTGAGGCGCAGGGCGGCGTGATGAATTAAGTCCGTGTTAAGTCGGGCATTACCTCGTAGTTCGGGTCGCCGAGTCGGCGAAGCACTTTGTAGGGTCCGAAGTAGCGCTTCAGGAGTTTCTCGCTTAGACCGCGTCGTCGTATTGGGGTCCAAACCCACACGGTCTCCGGGCTTGAAGCGAACGTCGATCCGGCGAAGGTTGTACCGGGTAGCGTCGACACGTTGTTGATCGCCTGAAATCGGAGTCGGGCGAGCTGGCGAACTTCTTCGGCTCGTTGAGCAACCACCTGGGCGTCGGGTATCCCATCGTCAGCTAGCTCGTGGGGTAACGCGGCCGTCGAGCATGGTCGACACTTTTTCTGCCATGCACCAGCTGAAACGGTGTTACTCCTGTGGTCTGCTTGCACCGCCGTGTTGTAAGCAAATGTGACGTAGGGTAACACCTCGTCCCAAGTATTGTGCTCTACGTCGATGCCACATTGAGATCCTGTCGGCGATGGTTTTGTTCCAGCCGTTCTGTTAGTCCATTTGTCTGCGGATGGTACGCCCGAAAAGCGGTTCGACGGTGGCCGAGATGCCACTGAGACGAAGGATCTCTTTGCGTCAGCTGGGCCATGGTACGATGATCCACGGTCGGTAATGAGGACTTCGGGGCGCCGATGCGGAAGGACAATGGACTCGATGAAAAACTGGCGACTACAGCCGTATCTGATGGAAGGGCTTTCGTCTCGGTGTACCATGTGGATATCATGGCGATGACGATTATCCAGCGGTTCCCGACGTTGATGGCGGGAAAAGGCCAAACAAATCCATTCCGATCTGCTGGAACGGCGTAGACTGGGGAGCAATCGGATGCCCAGATATCTGATGGCTTCGTCAGTGCTTTCGCTGCGTCGCTGACACTCGTGTGGCATGGTCGAAATGTAGAGGTGAACGGTCTTCGAAGTGGCCTTGGCCAGTGGTATTTTTCTCGAATCCTGGCGAGCGTCCTGCTGTAGCCAAGGTGCAGCCGTTGGGTCGTCGTGACAGACTTGGAAGATCTCCTCTCTAAGGTCGGCAGGGATTACCAGCCAACCCATGGTGAGCTGTTGTCTCCAGTTCTCCTTGTAAGCAGCACCTTGTCGCGGAGGACGAAGGTCGGCAGGAGCTCTCAAAGAAGACATGCGGGGATTGCTGCCCCCTCGTCCTTCGAGGTGCTCGAGTGGGGCGCGCTACTCAGGCATCGTCTCTTTGACGTCGCGCCATGTCGTCGGTGTTCACCGCCCCTAGGAAGCACTCGTCGTCATCGTCGTCGCTGCTTTACCGGAGGATGTCTCGACAGGGGCTCTGGACGAGGCAATCGGCGTCGCTGTGCTTGCGGCCTGACGTGTGGATCACAGTCATGTTGCACTCCTGTAGTCGGAGACTCCATCAGACGAGTCGTCCTGACGGGTCCTTGAGGTTCTGCCGCAAGCCAACAGAACGAGTGGTGGTCCCGTGATGACTACACGGAACGGGCTCCTGTACAAGTACGGACGAAACATCGTGATTGCCTAGTCGCGACCACGGAGCATTCTTTTTCCAGTCGTGGAGTAATTTTCTCCGCTTTCGGGCAGTGTCCGACTTGCGTAGGCGATAACTCTCTCCGGTGCCTTGATGCACTTGTACCAGTACCGCGCCAAGTCAGCGCTACTTGCGTCCGTGTAGATTTCAGTTTTCCGCATCCTGATCGAAATGTCCAAGAACAGGAGGAGTCTGCGGTCGTCGCTTCAGCACCGATAGTGCGTGCTGCTGCTCACCTCGGCCCATTCGAACTTCTCGGCGTCAACTTCGTGCGGGTTTGTGGGCGCAGTACACAGGAAACTCCTTGCGAAATCTCGAGACGAAGCTGGCGATTGTAGCGCAAATAGTCCAGGGAGCCTTCCTGCGGCCTTCTTGTCTGTCGGCGCTGGAAATGCTGCGACGGCGCGTGTCTTCTCTGGGTCCGGAGCCGAACGCGCCTCGCTACTAACACACGCGTCCTGGGAGCTTCCAGTTCGTCATAGCCGAACCGACACTTTGACGGCTTGAGGGTGAGCCCGGCGGTCCGTATGGCTTGGAGAACAGCTCGGAGTCGTCGCAAGTGCTCGTCGAAGTCGCCGGAAAACCAGCGACGTCGTCGAGGTAGACGAGACAGCTCTGCCACTTCAGTCCTGCCAGTACAGTGTCCATGACACGCTGGAAAGTTGCTGGCGCCGTGCATAGTCCGAAGGGCATCACCTTGAACTCGGTACGGTCCATCTGGCGTGACGAATGCTGTCTTCCTCTCGGTCGCGTTCGTCGGCTTCGATCTGCGCGTAGCCGCTCTTCGCGGTCCATGGATGAAAAGTATCCCGAGACTGGTGCAGCCGGACTTACGTGCGTCGTCGATGCGGGCAAGTGGATAGACGCCTTTCTTCGTCACCGCGTTCAGCTGCCGGTAGTCCCACGCAGAACCTAAGCGTTCCGTCCTTATCCCTTAACCAGTTCGTCTGGAGAGGCCCACTGTACTGCTTGAATGGCTGGATTATGTCGTCGTTCAGCGTATCTCCTGAAGTTGCTCCTAGACCACCTCCTTTAATGGAGACTCTGTACGGCGATCGATGCAGAGGGGCGCGTCGTCCTCCGGTTAACGATGCGGTGCTTCGCAGCGGCTGTTTGGAGCACCTTCGACGACGTAGCAAAGCAGTCGCGGTATTCTGCGAGGTTAATCAGCCTTGCCGTCGTTTCGGGCCGGAAAAGGGTCGATGTCGGCGCTGCTGGGCGACGTACTGTCTTGCTGGAAGTGTCAAGGGTTCGTCAGTAATGGCGGCGATTTCGGCGAGGTTGCGGAGGTCCTCGACGTGGCCAGCGGCTTACTTGCTTTCGTGAGGTGTTGCGTTTCATTCCGAAGTTCGACACGAGTACCACGAATGCGGCCATCCTGAGTTCCTTCTCACTCTTGCACGAAAGCGCCTATTCCTCTCCCGGGCAACTGGAGGCTTCCTCGAGCGGAACTTCGCCGCAGAAGAAACTCAGGTGATCCCGACAGGCACGAAACGCCTCGACCGCGGCGGTAAGTTCACGTGACTGCGGAGACTCGGACTGCGGATGATGTCGCTGGGTTCCTCAGTGGTGACGCAGGTTTTTCACCCAGGTAATCAACCAGTTTTACCCCGAGGTCGATGACGACCATACTCATGAAAGTCATTCCGAGGATAGCATCCTCGCACGTCTTGCAAACGACAGACTCACAGGGCACGTCTCACCGTGGATCTCGACGCAGGCAGTGCCGTCGACTGGTGTAATGGGTGTCCTCCGACGGTTCATATTTAGGGTCCGTCCCACGGCGTCATGACTTTTCAGGAAAGCGGCGGTATCCCTCAAGACTGAGTAGTCTGCTCCCGGTGTCCATGAGTGCTGATGCGTCGACGCCGTCGTGACGACGTTGTTGGACACCACGTTTCAGGGCATCGCTGCACGATTGTGGCGTCGGGAGAGTGGGAGCGCTCCGTCGTTCATTGGGGCTCTTTGCTTCGGTCGTCTTCGGCAACGCCACCCGCCAGGCGTTGCCTTGCCTACAGCGGCGCAGGAGACGGGCTCTCCCGGTGGGGTCATTGGCGCTGGGACGCTGAACGTCGTGGCGATGGGGAAAGGCGGGCTTCACGGCGGAGAGACGGTATTGGGAAGAACTGACGTTGGGTACTCCTCGATGTCACGGGGGCGCTCGTCGTACGCTCTGGGCGCGGGTCGTTCGTTGGAACCCGCGCAGCCCCAGTTGTCTGTAGGGGCATCGGCGGTAAATCTTGGCTGGCTACAGCAGTGATAGCACAGCGGGCGTCGATCGGCCGTCCTCCCACATGTCGATTTCGTGGCGCTGCTGGTTCCGGGTGGCCACGTGCGCCCGATATTCCTGACGTCGAGATACTGCGGCGCTGGAGGTTGCGTCGGGGTGCCGTGACCTGGCGGTGAGGCTTGCGGCCGTCGTCGGGCCATGGCGGCGTAGGTCAGCGTCGGTTCTTCGGGTGCGGCCATCGGTGATTGGGGCATCTGGTCAGGGACCGCTCGCTGAACCTTCGTCTCCGGACGACCTTCGGCAATGGAAATCGAGGGCCAGGCGTTCAGCAGTCGGCAGAAGCTTCCTAAGCTCCTCCCGGACGACGTCGCGGATGATGTCGCGAAGGCCGGGGTTGCTAGGGCTGATGTCGTAGCCCGATGAAGAAGCCGCAGCGACGCTCGAGTGCCGATGGTAGTGGCTGGCTCTTGCGAGGAGGGCACGTTCCATGTTCGTGGCCTCCGTGACGAAGTCTTCGACGGTGGATGGGGGTTGCGAACTAGACCACCGAAGATGTCATCCTTGACACCTCGCATTAGGATCCGCAGCTTTTTTCGTCGGTGGCTTGAGGGTCGGCGCGAGCGACCAGGTGCAGGACATCCTCGACGAAACTGGTGATGGTCTTGTTTGCGCCCTGGGTCCTCATGCGAAGAAGGTCCTCGGCCCTCTCCCGTCGATACTGGTTGGTGAAAGTTCGTACCAGCTCATTCTTGCAGGCGGTCCACGAGATCAACGAAGTCTCGCGATTCTCGAACCAGTGCCTGGCCGTTCCTTCGAGTGCGAAGTAAAGATTCTGCAGGCGCTGGTCGTCCGTCCATCGGTTGTGTTGGGCCACCCGCTCGTACTGTTGTAGCCAGTCCTCGATGTCTTCATAAGGCTCACCATGGAAGGACGCCGGCGTACGAGCAGCGACGGGTAGGACGACAACAGGTGGGGTGGTCATCGTCGGGATCTTCTCCTTCGGCTTGTGCAGCAGGGATCCGGATTCCGGGAGTTGGACTTCGGTATGGCGGCTTGCTCGGGCGTCGGTGTCTTCTGCGATGGGTAACCTTCCGGGGTCGAGCACCTCACTTGGCCGGGATGTCTTCGGAGGGGTACGGTCCACGGGCATAGAATGCAACTACCCCGCACCTCCACCAAAATGTCACGAATGACAAGTGATGAGGCGGCGTATGACTGAGTAAACTGAACGTTTAATGGGGCGAACTTGTGCCCAAAAATAAAAAGGGAAAAGAAAGATAACAAGAGAGCGTCGCGGGCGTCGAAGGCGGCGAAGCAGCAAGATCGAACGCTGGGGCGAAAACTGACTGCGGCTCGCCACGCGGAGCCCCTTATGTACACGCGTGGGCTTCTGGAATAATCGGCGTGGAAGGTTCGACGCGTAGAACATTCGGGCCTAGAATAAACAACAATGTTCTCGAATTCACCAGAACATAAACTGAAAGCATAAATAAAATCCGCGGAACTCCCAGGAATCGAACCCTGGGCCTCCGCACGAAAGTCAAGCGCGGTAACCACTCGGCCACGCACGCACTTGCTCGCTGACGCGCGTGGCAATATCTTTTCTGTACATCAGTTTTCATGCTGAATGCAATTTCAGATTTACCGAGGGCACGCAGCACTTAGGCTCCAGGATGCTCTCACACGCGATGTTCGTTTGCCCTTTCACGGTGTATTATTTTGATGTTGTCGCACTAGACGCAGTAGTTGTAAGGGCTGCTTTGAGCATGCAGACGTGGTCGATCCACTTCCACGTTGCACTACAAATTCCAGCAGGTTCGTGCTCGGAGCAGGATGCGCAGAAAGCTGCTCAGCAATGTTCTATCACGAGGCTGTTATTGACGCAATTTCATGTTCTAAGAGACGTGCTGCGCGCGCATCGCACCACTCCCACTGGTCTCGCAGCCAGCTTCCATCACCAGTATAAAAGATCCTGCCGTCACCTGGCCATCAGCGTTGTTCAGCGCCACCAGGATCAATTAAACTCACTGCGGCCGCTCTGAGGACTTTCGTTTGCCCTGAGAGAAAGGGTCACTCGGCAGGTCGTTCCCAGCAACGCAGAATTCAGAATAGCGTGGCCGTGCTTAGGAGCTCTCAAATTCTTTAGGGTTTGTATTTTTCACACAAACTGACATATGAAATAACATTTTCCCGGTTATAAGCGTGCGCTCATTAACTCATTGCGACCGTCAACTAATTTAATTCTACGTTCGTTTCAAACTTTCCTCCATAGGCAGGGGTAGGAGTGCCAAAGTGCAGAATGTGCTGTGCTTGTAGAGGCACCGATGGAAATATTCGGTATAATGGAACAGATCTTCCGAAACAACTTTCCCTGCGGCCCTAGAAAGGTAAACAACTATTTTTTTCTTTTTTTTTGCTTTGTTTTATCTGTTTTCATGGTTTTTGTTAGGAAGAACAATTAAACTGCCGGAAACAGTACAATTTTGCCCGTGACAGTTATTCAGAAACAATTTTCACGTTCATTGGCTGTATTCGAAACGTGCCCAACTTTCATTTCATGGCGAGTTATCCATGATCAATTTATGACCGTTCATTGGCTCTTTTAAAAATGTGCCTACGCTACCTTCAGGTCGGTGTTAGTAATTTTTCAAAATATGTGGATGTGCTAATGAATATTTCAATCACCATCTTCAGAATAAGAAATTAATAGATTGACGAGCCTGTTGGTTGAGTTGAGGAATACCAAAGAAATTAAACACAGGTGGGACCTGTGTCTTATTCTTTCGGTGTTCCTTAGAATAGTGGACTACATCTAGACTACATCTACGTTTAAATATTGTATGATATGTAGCTAATAAACGAAGTAACAAAATCTAAAAATCACGAACTTAAAGCGAAATTGTTCAAGTTATCTGAATAAAAGAAACTTAATAAAACTGCTACTTAAAGACACATTTAAAAAAGTGACTTTTAGGTTCTATTAATATCGTTGATGAACCCAGCGAGGCACCATAGGATTCATTTTCACATGTTTAATATAAGTTTTATTCTATGAAAATGTTCCTCATAAAGAACCTTACACAATTTTAATAAATAAAATTTTGTTTAGTTTTTACCAATGAGGAGTATAGTATAGGCTAAAGTATCATCTGACATTCGAGTCACAGATTTGACCGAAATGAGTAGAACGAGGCGCAAGTGTATAGAGTGGAGTACTTCTGGTTGTTTGAAGATAGCCGCAACCCATAAAGAATTACATCATCTACACCGATTAAGCAGACAGATAAAAAAGTGACTCAAATTAAATGAGCTTACCACATATGATGCAGATGTGTTTTATTTTAATTGAACGTCAATATTATGCACGTGAATAAATCAAAACAAAATATTGAGACTTTAATAGTTTAACAAAGATTCGAGGATAATATTTACGATAATTTTCAATGGGTTACTCATTGGTAAATTATTGCACAATAGCTTGTGATCTGATTATCATTGTACGTTTGCCATATTAAAAGTTTTAATTTTAATTAATTAGGCACTATACACGTAAGCGTTTTATGAAAAAATAGTATATCGATTCCCAGTAGACTTTTCGTTTTGTCTAATAAAGCAGCTTTTTATATTCTTGTGCGTGTCAAGAAACAGCCACTGTTGGTTGTATACCTATGTTTCAGTCACCTAGACATGTATAGAACTTCTATTTAATTAAAACGTACTTTTAATTTGAAACAGGTCAGTATTTAGAAGGTAGCCGTTCTGCGTGACAATAGTGTGGAAGGCTGCGAAGTGTATACCTTACGTTCTTTGGACAATTTTACCTTGAGCTCATATATTTTAACGCATTAGTATTACAGTCCTACAAACCTGACACATAAAACACTGTTGAGGCGTTACACGACCGAAGTGAAGTCCGAAATTAAAACATTCTCAAAATATTTTCGCGTGACGAACACGCTTATCGAAGACATTTTGTATTTATTTGTTAGTTATTGTCACAGGGCCAGAGGAAACTGCTGCAGAATGCTAATCAACGAATATAAACAATACATTTAAAAAATCCACGAGGTTCAAGCAAATCTTGTCTATTACTGTACAAAGAATAATGGACTCTGTGACTTCTTTCTTCCAGAAATGCAACCCCCAGTGGAGAGTGCGTCGTCAGCCCAGTAACCATGAAAGCAGTCAAACTAAAGGTTGAATGCTTCAACAGTAGAACCGACTATAATTAACATCTGAAGACTCTGGGCACTTATATTCACTGACAACTTAAGTAACGCGGTGCATGACTTTTGTATAAGGGTTTCACGTAGCTAAACCACCAAAGGGCATTTCTCACGCCTCAGCGGAGGGACCAAGGATGAACTTGGAGAAGCTGGGGATTTTTCAAAGCACAACCGAAATGTCGGTTACGTTCTCCGGAATAATGGGAAATACATAGTTTAAAACCAGAGCGGTTCAGTTTACATAATCGCGCATTTATTAATTCCGTACTGTTTTATTTTTCATTGAAATTTAGAGTAGCAGCATTAAGCAATAGAAAAGTAATTGTAATATAATTATTTTGCATCTATTACGTGTAAAATGTTGTAATGCCGGTTTGAGCTCGATGACATTCCAGCTCTTCGAAGAAACTCTCTCCCAGATGTCAGAAGGTCTTCAAAGGGATAATGCGGAAATATTTTCTTGAGACAATGGCAACTTAAAAAATGCAAAGCGTGGCTTATAATCTTCCTGCTTGATTGATTTGTGACTCGTTTTTCTTGTTCCCATCGGCTTATGGCAATATCATTAACTATAGCACTATTAGCCCCAGAGATTTGGGTGGCGCCCATTAAGATCACATGCAAAGAGAAAAAACGTTTTTTTTTTTTAACAGCTGGGTTTAGAAAAGGAAGTCATAGCGAATTTACAAACGAAAAAAAAACATTTTTTTTACGGTCTTTACATAGCTGGGCCCGGGAAGTCATGAAACGAATTTACTACGAAAAAGAACATTTTTACAGCTATATACGGCGCTTTACGAATTTGTTGTTTATGGCGCCCGCGGGCTTTCGCGGAAGAAGTAGCCGCTATTTATCGCGTGATTGGCCACTAACACTGCAACGTGGTACCTGCGCTCTTTCTGCAAACGCCCATGGTCTCAGTCTACAAAGTTGTTTTTCCGTCCGATTCGTCTGGTTTATTATTTTCCATCTTCGTTTGAAGTGCAACAAAAAACTAAGATTAATAAGTAACTTTTAGTGCCCAAACTCCTGAAAAAGCGCACAGCGATTGCCTGTACGAAATACGTCGCCGGCAGACGCGATCATGATCCGTACGTCGCCGCCATTGCGTCGCCGGCAAGCGACGAACTTAAGTCCATGATAAAGCCGTTTTTACAAGTACCGCCAACCGTCGACGTGCAAACGCGCAAGACATGTGCCGCTCGGTATGCCCCGTTCGCCTTCCAAGGGCCGCTCACTTCAGTGCTGCGCCCCATTTGCTTCAAGGAGGTTGATGACGATTCCGATTAAGCTCCGCCCTCGCACCTGTCGGGAGGAGGCTCGGGGTAAAAAACATTAGCGTCAGTAATGGCGGCAGTATCGTAGCGGCGACCGTGAGTCCTTTGTTTATTGTAGCCCTGTTGAAATTTGCCGAGTTCACAAGATCGAGCAGCTTCGTGGCCCTCACGATTCCTCCGTCGTCTGCTCGAGGCATTTCGAAGATTCCAAGATAAAGACGAACAAGGGCATCAAAAGAAGGCGCTTCACCAGCCTCGCGATGGAAACACCAGTCGCTACGAGACAGCCATCCGATTGTGACGCTAAGTTGCATTTTACCTTGATGCTTCCTTTACAAACACAAAGCTTTGTGCCTTCTATCAGGTCCTTGTAAGTCTTGCGTCGCGGAATCGATTGGCTGTTACTTGGAAAACAGCTGTGAAGGTAGCGTTTTCACGATCCTCCGAACCTCCATCTTCGCAAGTTGTATTGCCGCGGGCGCAGCTGGCTAAGTAGGCAGCGCGCCCGTGGCCTAGCGTTATAGTTCTTGGTTCCCACGAAAAGAGCCAGAGGTTCGATTGCTGGCTGCCGGATGCACCTTTTTCTTGTTTCTGTGAATGTCGCATTCTGCCAAATTCGAGAACCCTGCTGCTTATTCGAGGTTAGAATTCTCTACGCGCCGAAGCTTCTACGAGAATCGTGCTACATAAGGGACTCCGCGTGGCGAGCCGGAGTCAGTTTCGCCCCAGCGCTCGATCCTGCTGTTTCGCCGACATCAAGGCCTGCGACGCTGACCTACTTCTCTTTTGCTTTGAGAGCAAGTTCGCCCCATTCAACGTTTAGTTTCTTCAGTTATTCGGCGCATCGTTATTTGAAATTCGTGACAATATCTAAGAATGGATAATCTCTATTTCGACTCTAAACTGCAGGGAAGCTGGATAAACTATATTCCGCTTCATTTTATATGCGATCGGAGCCTAACGCTACATGGTCGAGT
This sequence comes from Ixodes ricinus, assembly GCA_037355805.1. NCBI lineage: Eukaryota > Metazoa > Arthropoda > Arachnida > Ixodida > Ixodidae > Ixodes > Ixodes ricinus. The sequence goes on from JAZHYW010035585.1 coordinate 58,615, forward strand.
CCTGAGCTTTGATGATCATAGCTGCCGTGCATTGGCGTTCAAGCAGTGCAAACGCTGTTCGCAACATCCTCGCGTTTGTCATTTTTCCCTTCGCTCGCCATTAGGCAAGACAGAGTATAGCCAAATATCGTATTTGGTGTAGTAGTTGCAGTCCACGGTTCTAATCATGACTCTAGAAAGAAAGGCACAGAGCTCAAACTGTACCACACAAACGTGATTTTTGTTTGTTTGTTTTCATCTCAATAATAAGCTTTGATGGCTGTATTATGTAATACAGTTGAACCGACTCTGACAGTACAAATTTGGCGTTTTGCATTAACGAGTACGAGTAGATTACCAAAGAAGTACCGATGCTGTCTTCTGCAAAGTTTGTCGCGCAGTGCATCTTCGAACCAGACGTATCGAACAAAAAATTCGGAGATGGCGCACTGTCCAAGCTTAGCTAATGAGCGCCCATGGAATTGACACGGGAGTAAACTATAACTACCATGTATGTATTTTTGTTCTGTTCGCTCATCATACTAGATCAAACAACATCCAGTGTGGAAGTGACGAACTTTCTGACTTTCTACCATCATTCGCCACTTCTAGGCCCCAGATTGCCTGTTGACATCAAGAAACACTCGAATGAGATGGTGGTTATTCACCTATCGTGAAGAATGTCAAGGTGCAGCCGTTTTTTTATTCCACATTTCTAGTCCAGTCATGGATGATCCTTCCTTGCTTCGTCAATGCCTAAGTATCCTGGCCACTGGTGACTACTCGCATGAAGTGTTAGTGACGGTGGCATGAGAGGCATAGTATTGTCGACGCAGATAGGGGTCACTCTCACACTGAAGCTGTGGGTGGTGTGCCTTTCCGATGGATTCATTGTGGTCGGTTCCACTTGCCTAGAAACGTCAATATTTATTTTGGTGTGCCGTGAGTCTAAACAAGATTCGCCAAGTATATGTGTTATCTCTTTACTTTGGGGAAGGGGAGGGGGGAATGCCTATGTTAGCTTTTTGCACGAACCCCTTGAAACTGCCTGGACTGCTCTAATGCATTTGTGATTGGTTTTACCTTCCATAGTCTGTAATGTTTATGCTAATCCTCAAATGAAATAAGTACATTGAACCAAGTTTTACTAATGAAAAACATGTTCAATAAATAGAAAGGTTAAAAGGCTTTATTGGCTTTTCCAAAGCATACTCCGTTTAATACATAATATATGATGCTGCAAAGCTACTTGCATCACGGCCCGGAACTTAGTCCAGTGTCTTACTTGCGCATGCCATAAAACGAATGAGATGCCAGGTGTAGCCACTCTCGCAGCAGTGGCATTATTATTGCTTGCTCTTCTTTGAATAGAAAAGTACAGCATCGCTACAAATTTTGAGTACATGAAAACAGTTTTCAAACCGCAAAACTTACGTTTTACATTCTTGAACTTTATAAAAAATAAAAACACCACCGTCTGAGCATCAACATCGGTCTCTACATTATTACTTGCTGAAATGACCAAAAAAAAACATTTACTGTGAACATAAACCAGTAAAATCCGAAACAGGTTTTAGAACATATATAAACCAATAAACATTATTTCACTTTAATATGCATTCTTGAAAGCACGTAAAAGTCAAACTCTTGACTTTTTTCTTCTTTGCAAGAATAACTGAAGTGTTCAGTTGCATAATGTTGAAAGCACATGTAAAAATGTGTATTTGCTATGCACAGTGACTCCATACCGCAGCTTTCAATGTCTACCTAAATTGCAAATACAGTGCCTGCAATGAGTCACAGAGTGGTGTGTTTACTGCGTTCAAAGGAATCGTAGAAGTGTTATGCATTCGCCATCAACGATCTTGGCTACTGTCGCAGCAGCAGTGTGTATGCATCAGACACTTGTTCTGCTACAGGAGCTGTTTAGCTTGACAGTCCACGGACGTTTCGGTAGCCAGGAGTTCGGACGCCATGATGGCAGCGACACTCGAGTTTGCTTGAGCAAACGATGTGCCTGTCGATCCCCTCGGTTCGCACCCAGAGCCTATTTTCTAACGTTCATAATCATATATTATCTTCAGGCCTTACTAAAGCATAGTTGTTTGTAACGGGCGACTTTAATGTTCCCGGAATAAACTGTAAAAGCTCTCAGTCGGTGACCCTTATAAAACAGTTTGCAATGCGCCTCTGAATCTTGCAACTTCACATTACTTGACACAAATTGTTACTGAACCTACGATAGGACAATCTATTCTCGACTTCATGTTTTTAGGCAATCTTAATCCAACATGGGCATGACTTTGAGGCAGGACTGAACCGTATCGCAATACAAATGTATCGCTATAGTATATAGAGATAATTTCGAGTATCTGTATCTCTGTATCGAGATAAGTTTGAAAAACATATTTGTAATACGAATTTCAAATTACCGCGTGATGCCGACAACGGAGGACGCTACTTGAAAATAAAGCAACTGTTTGCTCGGTCTGCTGGAACGGGTTTCTGGGTTTCATATTTGGAACTGTGAAACACCGGGTCACAGGGCAGGTAAAGATGAATCATGTGCTTACGTGATAGATCTGAAGGCATCTACGCAAGTTGTATAATTCTTGGAAAGAATCAAATACACGATGTCTTACAGCAAAAAGAATGACATGATGATGCAATGATATTTCTAATATAGATGACACGTGGGCAGCAACATGAGCTAGAAACTTTGCGAAATATTGCCTTCGGGAGGCTTATATGATATTCGGTTTTACGCGTCACGTGTGTCTGGGCATTCAGTTTACAGCATCTATGCCTCATCAGTCATGTACTATAGCATTATCCTAGTCAGCGTACCCGTGCGACTGCTATACTGGAAAACTCTATAACTTGCGGTTAATGCCGTCTGCTTGGCTGATATGTTCCGAATTCTACATTTCACCAGCAAACTTAAGTTTTTCCTTGTAATGGCGTGCACGTTACGTCATTGGAGCACGCTGGTAGTCGTTGCTATTTTTCTTGCGTAGAAAAACAAATTTGGTAATGGGATGATACATGCTGCAGAAGGTACGCAATTAGAAGCAAGGTCGCTAAACTGGCAGCTAATGTGAGGTCACTGTATGACAAGTATTTGAGAGGTACAAATTATTTTTGCTTGGTACAGTGTTGTGACTCATGAGGCACAGCGCAGGAGTGTGGCACCATAAAATTGCACTTTCCTGCTTTAATGCTTGTGCAAAAAACAACAAAAAAAAACTGTGCATTGTCGAACGTTTATCTTGTGTAGCAAATGACGTGCTAGAGGTACAAAACAGATGCCGAAGTTCCACAACTAACCGTTACCTCATTCGAAAAAAGTAGAGTCATTTCTAAACATTTTAATGGGAAAATGGGTTCTCGGTAACTGGCACCATTCAGCTTTATCCACTCGGAGGCTTCGTCGGCTGCCTTTTTTTCCACTGAAATTGTCCGAAAATCACGTATAACTTTTCAGTAAGGTCGCGGTTAGTTTGAACCTTTGGTATCCAGTTCGGACCGCTAGCGCAACATTAGGGCGGAGGAGGAACGTTTGGCGACGAGGTCGTTTAGTTTTGCAGCTCAACAAACCCTGTACTTTTTTAGGGGGAGGGGGGGAGGGGGAGGGCAGGGTTGGCGGCATCCTATAGATATGGCGCCGGAGAAGCTTTACATCACAGAATGCTGCTAAAACTACCCTTCCCCCTCCCTTTCTCTGGCCTTCCTGCGTTTATATTGGGCAACCATTTTTGAGTATGATATGCACCTAAAGACTGGGAAGTTTAAGAAAAATAAGGAGTGGGTCGCAGCTGGTAGTAAGGATTTGAGAACGAACCTCCTGTGAGACTCAGAGCGTCTGCCAACCACTCGCTAATGGGCATAGCTTCTCAAATTTTGAAGTCTCTTAACGAAACGTTGGCTGTCCCTCCTGGGCCACTGGAATCTTTCTTTTCATCAACCTTCCGCCCTAACCCCTTGAACAGACTTGTAGTTCTACGTTACGTCCGGTCCGGTTAATAAGCCCCATTTAGTCATTTCATTACTTCTATACTCGGTGTCAGCATTCTGTAGCAATTCAGAAGTAAAAAGGCATACTTAGGTGCCTCAATACAACGTACAAGTTAAATGGGCCGTGCAGCGGATTTTGCACTTTCAATACATATTCTGCTCAGAACTAATTCCTGAACTTGATAACTCTCGGAACACGCATTAGCTTCTATCTCCGCGATGTTCCCTCAACTCGCAAATAGAAAAGGCGGCAACGTGGTCTGATGCCGATTATATACCGCGCCAGTGTCAAATCGTAGCAACGTGCTGAGGCATATGGCCAAAGTCATATGCGCACTGTGGCTCCAGCTGTCAGAAATTGTTATTAGGGTTCGCCTATTGCTCATCTTTGATTTCACACGACCAACTACTCGAATGCCGGCTGAAGCTATGATTGTCATGAGCTCCAGTCAAGTGCCTCGGGCGCACGACAATCGAATACGTCGTGGTATCTCTCGGCGCACGGTGCGAAGTTGCGGTGCAACATAACGTCACAGTGTCAAGAACTGCTATTGAATCTAGTAACGATGGGTGTAAAGTCGGTATATAAAGTGATGTCAAGGCGTAACACTATTCTACGATTTGACGCCGTCACGTAACGTGACCACATTGCAAAATATCACGTGACATCTAACGTCACAAAATTAATCGTGTTACTCATAGAAATCCGCCATGAAATCTCACCGTTTTTCATTCATTTAAATTCTGTACGATTTTCCTACAGATATAAAAATACTGCTGGTATTTTTTTATAATTTTAGTTTGTGAAATTAAGTAAAAAAATAGTATGAGCGGTTTTTAACCGGTTACAGTTAATTTTGTTTTTTTCCGGTTCAGTTCTAAGATGGCGCGACGATTTTGGTTCGGTTCGATTTCGGTTCGACACTCTGGTTTGGAATAAGAAGAAAAATAAAAGAAACTGCTATGTTCATTACAATCTCGGAAAAATGCCGCGGAAACAAATACTCGTGTCCGTCAACTTCATTTCGTCAGATCAAGATAAATCAAGCATTATTTTTTTCTCAAGGTAGTTTTGTTGCATTTTGCCTCCCGTGAACTTCCAGTTCAATTGAGGAGAGGCAGTCTGTCCCAAATCACCGCTCCTTACAACATCCACGGCATATCTCACAACAGTCTACGGCAGGAAAGTTTCAGAGCTTGCATATCTCTGGTCTCGAAATTCCGCCGACGTTCGGCCATCAAGCGAGTCTTTGCATCGGTGCCGTTTTTGTTTTTCATTCCTGCAAAGCGCAGCCCGAGCAAGCGCTGCAGCGAAGGGCTCCCTGCTCGCATGAAATGTTTTCTACGTGCTTTCTCGAGAAAACACGACAGCTCAAAGACGAAGGGCGAAGGGCACGGAAAACAAAGGTAGGACCTAGAGAGGAGAAAGCAGACGGATTGCCAGAGAGAAGAGGAGGGTGTAGTTTTTGCTTATCTGTTTTTCGCCTCCTCGCAAGAAAGAGAGCCAATGCATCATTGGCTCTCTTTCTCCCACCCTTGGCGACCTAATTTTTTTTTCTGCATAAAGCTTCTCTATTTCTCCTTCCCTTTATCCTTTACTCTCTTAGCGAGGCATTGGTCAGTTGCCGGTTGAAGTTGAGTGCGTCAAGCCGTCCATCTGAACAAGAATCAACTTGCCGTCTGGTGTCTCGCTTGCCGGCGTGAACTTTTGACACGGAGTCGACGGTTGCGTGCACGCTGGCCTCACCGTGCTGGAGCGGGAAAAACCTGGCACACAAAATCAAGCATGAGCGCCGGCGTCGTGACGACAGGCCCGCGTCAGTCGACGTCGCAAGCCACCTTTCCGAAAGGGGCGGCTTGCGACTGACTGACGCGCGCCCGTCATCACGCCGCCGGCGCCTCCCCTGGATTCGGGGCTCAGAAAGGGCACGGCACGAACATCGATCACATCTTTGGTAGAGAAATAGACGTCGCACAAGCATAGTTTTTAGATTTCTAAGATGCTTGGAGCCCGTAAGATGAGTTATCACCAAGAACAGATGATCTCAGACACGTCTTTAGTGCACCTTTAACAACCGGAAGAATTTTTCTTTGCAAGTGTTGAGGCTTGCGTCCATCGTCAACGGATTGCCTGGATCCCTGGTGAATATTTGACATTGTCTACCTACTGTCGTAGCTAGAAGTTAGAATATCGTCTCTTTAACAATAGCTGTATAACTTTATTGTGACCCTTGATTTAAGATACGTTGCGAGTTAAGCACGTGCTTTGTTTAAACAATATCCGTGCCTCACCTATACTTATTTAAACGTTGTTCATTTTCTGCTCAATTTTTACTTTGTCTGAGTCACGCTGCACGCGGTGACCGTTGCGGCATCAAAACAAGGGCCACGCTTAGGTTTTCAGTTTTGTAGTACTGCTCACTGGTTAGGACTTTTTACGTAAATCATCAATGCCAGTCTTACCCTGTTGTTTTCTTATTTTTAGGATGTTAACACAATAACAATGGAGAACTACCTTGTGACGAAGCGGAAGGCTCCAAACGAAGACGATGAGGGTGCGAGCTGCTCCTCATCGGGCGCGAGGTCCTTACCCTGTGGAGCCATCACTTGCGAAGCCTCGACCATTGATAATATCATGAGCACTTCAAGCATGTCAGCCAATCGCCGTAACTACTGCATCCGCACACTTGCAAACAATTAGCAATGCCTCCGTTCCACGCCTTCAAAGATTGTAGGGACGACGTTACTAACCAATGTGGAAACTCACCTACAAATGGCTTCATTGTGATGCTTCATTGAACAAAGTGTATTGTGAGACATGTCACGCTGCTTACGAGATGCGTGTACACCTCTCAAACACATCGAGGGACAAGGACTCTTACCTTACCTTTGCACAAAATGGCTTTTCCAACTGGAAGAAAGGTTTGCAGAGATTTCAAAGCCACGAAGCCTCGAGTTTTCATCGGGCAGCCTAAGCCTCTAAACCTTCTGTAGATAAGGGTGTAAATGTTGCTTCTTGTTGCTTTAAAGGAAAGCAAAATTAAATAAAGTACATTAGAAAGGCACTTGTACCCATAGTATCTTCGTTGGACTACTTGGCATGTCAAGGCCTAGTGGTACGTGGTCATGATGATGCAGAAAGCAACGTAAGGCACCTGCTGGAACTGCGCGGAAATGGCATACCCGAGCTGCAATCTTAGCTTTGCCGATCTGGGTACAAATGGCTTTCTCCTGAAATTTTTACCGAACTGTTAGAAATGATGGCTCACGTTGTTCTTTGTTCATTGACAAACTAAGTCCGTGAAGCAGGGCATTTTGCCGTGATAGTGGATGAAACAACGGATATGTCGGTCAAATAGCAGGTATCGATTTTGCTTTAGACCATGTTAAAGATAACTTCGAGTTACAGGAGTGATTTTTGTGGCTCTTATAATGCATCATACACGAAAGCAACCACACTCTTCGCCATTCTCAAGGACACACATTGCCGTTCTAGCTTTCCGATTGACATGTGCCGTGGACAATGTTATGATGGTGATGCACACATGAGGGGCCAGCACAGCGGGCTCCAAGCTTGCATGCAACTGGAAGAACCCTAGCGCTGTACGTGCACTGTATGGCGCATGTCCTTAATCTTGTGTTGCAGGACTTCAGCCACAACGTGAACATGTGTCGTGACTTCTTTAGCATAAAAACTGATGTCATAAGCTTTGTAACGTCCTGCCCCAAAGCGTGTCGGTTTGTTTCAAGCGCTGCAACAGGGGGATGAAAATATAAATTTGTGAAACCTTTGCCCCACAAGGTGGACCCTCAGGGCCGCTTCTCTCCGGTCAGACTCCTTCTTAATTATAAAGAGCTGTGGTATTTTTCAACCACCTAGCATCTGACGAGCGGAATGACGCTGGGGCAAAGGCGAGCGGATTCCTCAAAGTGTTGTTGAAATTTGGCACATTTTTCAAGCTGAAACTGCGCTTTCTAATATTTTCGCGGTTGGAAACTGTAAATGCCGTATTGCAAAAGCCAACACTGAAATTTGACCGAACAGAGAAACTGATAACAACCGTTAGGGAGAGTTCAAACGAACTAAGGAAATAATTTTCTCTGTTTTGGAACGAGACATGTGCAGGGGCAGCTGAGCTTGACGTTGATGAACCATTTGCTTCAACGCAAAGTGAAAGAAAGACTTCGCGCCGATATAGTAATGGATATGCAGGTCATGTACAGCCGTCCTTTGGGGACATGTAACGACCGCGGTTTTGTGAGGCAGCTGACACGGTACACTTCTCGCTAGACGAAAGGTATCCGCCTTCGACGTGGCAGCACGTGGCTCACATTGAGCGCTTTGTAACAAGTGAAGAAGACAGCAGATGCTTTTGTGAGTTCTACGGAACAGCCCTTGAGCCTAGACGCCTTGAGCTGCACCGGTGATATGCTCACTGATATTGCCGCCCGCAGAGCCGAGAAAGCAACGCTCGGTCACGGTCTTCTAGAAGATTCCCATTCATTCTCGCACTAATTGTAACTTTCCCTTTGCTTTGTTGTTCTCGAAAGTGCCAGTTCGTCCTCGCCCCGAGCGCGCGACGCTCGAACTTTCTTGCCGAACTTTCGAGATAACGACGCACTCTAGATCAGCAGCTGCCCGCGACCTTGTCGGGTCAGTCTCGCTCGTGCTCTCTGTTGTCGCCGCCGAATCGCCACCTGCTTTTCTGCTACCTCGACTCTCCTTCGTTTATTATTTTTGGCTGGCACAAGTTCGCCTATTAAACCTGTATTTTTTCAGTTCACCGCTTGTCTTCAGTGTTACCTCCGTTCATGACAATATTGCAAAGCAACGGAATATACCAATTCAGCAGATATCAGGATGTGGAAGAGGTATTCTCAGGCACTAACCGCGAGGAGTGAAGGGCCCTTTTCCCGGAAATGGCTAAGCTGTTTACAATTGCAATGACCATTACTGTTACATCACGCACGTCAGAAAGATCGTTTTCTAGTGTACGTCGCATAAAAATGTGTTTGAGGTCAACCATGGGACATGCGCGCTTAAATCATGTTGCACTTCTGAATGGCCACAAAGATCTCAACCGCAGAATAAACCTCAATGGCATTGCATATGGCTTTAATAAACGATCAACTGTACGACGAATCACTTTTTTTTTGTTGAGGGCTGAGCTTTCTGCAAAATTGCAGAGTCCGTTTTTACACGCTCGTCTTCTAGTTCTGTTCCGTTACTCCGTAAGTCGCTTGTTCATCTCGTAATGTTTTGCCTTTCATATAAGGGTTCGTCTGCTCTTGTTTGTATCCGCCTGTGTTCGTTTTTTGTTAGTGTATAACTACTGAAAATGTGTTATTTTTTTGTTGAAATGTTTTGTACATTTTTCCTTGATTTCTGTTGATAAGATCAAATTTTGTTTAATTATGTGAGCCATGCTTGCGTCATGTTAAATCGTCAAGTGATTATCTGCACGAATGTGACCTGCAGTAACGTTTTGTTTGATCTTGCAATTTCTGAATATGGCATCTGGAGCTACTTTGCTGCATTTAATAGAAAATAAGACGTTTCTCGACTGAAATGTCAGATGTGAATTGACAGCAATGATGACGTGCTTGCTTGTTTTCTTGTGAAGAACAGAAAGCAACTGGCAATGCCTGAGCGCCTACGCGTTTGTGGAACTGCTAGGGAGCAGCGTCTCCACACGGGATGGGAGAGGGGGAAGGAGGAGGAGGTAAAATTAAAGGAAGAGAGGTGAGGAGGGCGTTCGGAGAAGGAAAGCAATGTGGAGACATGTAATGACAAAAATCCCCCCCCCAAAAAAAAAAATTGAAAACTCTTTGTTTTTTTATTTTTTTAGTTATAGCACGAGGTACATTCCGCCAATACTTTGGACAAAGGGAGATAAAACAGTCTTGGTTCCTTCGACGAAAGCTTTAACTTTACATTTTTATTTTATGCAATTAATGCCATTGAGCAATAGAACTTCAGACATATGTTTTTGATCCATCGAAATTAGCACGCCATTGTCTAGGGCACGCACTTATATAAACTCCCAGTTAGGTTTTTTATGTTTTTCAATTATCTATGTTTTTAATGCTAATGCCATTAGGATGACATGAGACAGGTAATACCATCCCCAAGAAATTAGACACACAAAAAGAATATGTAGATAAGTACTTCTTTCCATGAAGCTTGAATTTTGTTTTTTGTTAAAAGAGAGTTCCAATTTGGTCTTTATCGCTTTTTTTTATTTGTATGAAAACGGTTCGGGGTTTTCTTTTCAGGCTTTATCGGTATATATACTGATAACACAAAACCCTACATATATCTTTCTAGCTCGTGCGACATTCTGGATTGCAAATATTCCATCTTGTACTTCACCACCGTCGTTACCTTCCTGTGAACTTTTGCAATTGTGCGATAAGCGATTGATTTATTCGATGAAAAACAAAGGTGTGTTTGTTTCTGCTCAACCAGAAATAGGCTCAGCGAGGCATGGTATGAGCAGCATTTACCCCAGATGTTGAAATAAAGCTTTAAACTTCTGGTAACTCTCTAGGGGAGTGTGAAAGGGGGGGGGGGGGGTAAACAATGCCTTCATCTTTGATCTAATATTTGTTCGGAGGATGTGGCTTCCTTGCCGATATAAATGTCACTGTAAAAAATGCTAGCTTGACCTTTTTAGGGCTATTATCTTCGAGAGAACGCAAACAAGTCATGACGTGGTATGAACTAGAACTATCTAAAATTGAGAGCATCCACTTTAGCGTCGGCGGATGTGCACATTTACAGCTTTAAACTTAATCGTCTATAAGTAATTTACTCGATTTATAGACTGCAACACTCTCTACTATGGCGCCTCCCGTTGTGCCGCTGGTTTTGTGGACATCCATATTATTGGCAGGTAAGTTGATTCTGACATTTACCATGCTCCCCTCAGTACTGTTACTGCAACTCGCGAATGCGCATTAGGCTACATACATTTTTGACTTAGAAATGCCAAGGTTATAGTCGATTCTATTATCTATAACTTTATAAAGTTCAATGCACTGACCTCGTCGTCTAAATGGCACCGACGGAACTCAATCTACGTTCTCCACCGCGTAAACAAATTCAAATATATTTCATATATATACTTATAACGATAATAACAAAACCCGAAATTTCAATCGTTATAGCCGATTCTCGTTATATCTGAGCTGGAAACTGGTAGTTTCTAGTCTAGAAACTCTGAAACTGATCGTTATAAGCGGTACATCGTTATATGTTGTATCGCTATAAATGAATTGCACTGTATATTCGAGTGCATTATTCACGACATCGCGTAGCTTGAGCACAGCAATAGCAGGTTAGGCGCTCCGGAATTCGCTATCATTCTGCCGTCGTTGCCATTTTTGCTCGTCCTCCTGAGTATGGTTCTGGGGCCTTTCGCGCCACTTTTTCCTTCCACTTTCAGATTGCACTCCTGTGCCTTATCTGTGCTCCGTCCACGACAAGGCTCCTCAGCCCACCGTAACGGAACGTTTCGTTCTTCGGACCCGCTATAGAACTTTCCGAGATCTACAGCTTTACGGCGTGCAACTTCGTCTGCTCGGATGGTCGTGCGCATACGTCAGGTACAATGGGGTGTCGGCTAGAGGCAGTCTCAAAGCAAGAACGGCAAGGCGTCCCTTTCGAAAGCGTTGTTTTCAGCACGCGGCCGTTGCATTTCGGTGCTTGCTCGGCTGCGCGTGAACGCTCGAAGCATTTGGAGTTTTCGCGAAGCGACGACAACGCCATTCCCCGGCTAGGTTACCAGTAACCGCTGTTACTGTAAAGCAGCGTTTTGCTAGTAGGCACGAGAAATTTCACACAATTAGGACGTATAAAAAAAAAAAAACTAAAGCCGGAGGTAGCAAATGGTATGGAACACTGACTTCAGCCTTTTAATGAATAAAGTTGTTTCGAAAATAGTTTTCCACGTGTCATAAGAGCAGTGTTGGCGGTAACGCGTTACAAGTAACGGCGTTACCGGTAACGCGTTACTTTTTTGGTAACGTAGTAACGTACTCGTTACTTTTCCAAAGAAGTAACGGGTAACGTACTTACGTTACTTATTTTGAGTAACGTGTAACGAAATTACGTTACGTTACTTTACTTCCTAAAACTTAAAAAAATTAAATTTTAATTTTTTTTGTGTGTTTTTAAGTTGCCGCTACACTGCTCCCGAGATTCAAGCTGTCGTGGATTTCGGATGAAGTCAAGCAAAATGCGGCCCTCGCGGACGTCAAGAGCGAGCTGACAGTCTCTTCGCGGCTTGTCGAGAGCCCCGCTTCCCCACTAAAAGCGAACGCAGCAGAAGAAGATTTCTTTGGAAACCCGTTTGGAAATGAACGCACCTCCGTGTCCGGGGATGATGAGCTTTCGTGGTACTTTCTAGTGCCGCACAACTTTGCACTGACGGAGCTAAAAAACAGCTTCCCTCTGATGCACAAGCTGTTTCTCAAAGTAAACACGGCAGTACCATCGAGCGCATCCGTTGAACGCCTATTTAGCGTAGGCGCGGACGTGTTTACCAAGAAGCGAGGTAGAATGTCAGATGCCAACTTCGAAATTCAGCTGTTTCTGAAGTACAACAGCGGAGTCTGCTTCGGGTAACGGAGAAACTTGTTCACAGCAACTATCTGTACTTCGACATGTTGTGAATAAAATATATTCAAAGTTTCAATCTCGGCTGCTCTTAATTTCTGTGCTAATGAGGGAGGCCGGTTCTTCTGTTATGCTCCATGCCAACATGTTATAAATCAGCTTCATATATACTTCCGCGTTTTTTCTTGTAACTATTCGGGTGAAACCCTAAAAAAGAGAGGGTAATTAAGTTTCCGCGTGAACACATTGTAGCTATGGCGCTTACGCACATATCAAACGTCGAAACAGCAAATGTTTTAGTTCGTGAATAAAAAGTAACGCAACAGTAACTTGCGTTACTTTTTATCAGTAACGGTAACGGTAACGCGTTCCTTTTATTTTGAGGTAACGTAGGTCGGTAACGCGTTACTTTTATTTGCAAGTAACGAGTAACGTATTTAGTTACTTTTTTCGGTAACGCCTACAACACTGCATAAGAGTAATTTGAAACCCTAGGAGTCTTCGCGTCTTTTTTTTTATATCTTATGTCATCAGGGAAGCCTAGACACGGATGTTAAAAGCAACGAAGAAAAATAAGCTGCCTACTCGGCCACACTCGGTTTTCTGCTTTGTTGCGTGGGTAAAGAGCAACACTGAAATCGTATGAATCTCAAAATATTTTAGTACAGAAGGTGGTGGTAACATTTCTGTCACCATGCTAGGCTATAAAACGGTGAGACGCGAGCTCTGTACAAGGTCGGTTTTTAATCGCGTATTCCAAGTTCGTACATGTTCTAGCCTGGTGGGAGGCATGAGCCATGTGAGCATGGGAGCGAACTTTCTCATTTTGGTCGCTAGATGGACCTGTGTACCACAACTATGTGTTGTCGTTTTGTCAGTCACTGTTGGAAGCGTGCTACAACACGGAGGCTTCACGGTGCGGCTCCTAACTGAAGCATTTCGTGAAGACATTTTGTGTAGCAGCCGACCTTAGTTTCTGATCAATATCAACTTACCTGAGCACAGCTTTACAGACCGTTTTATATGGCGGCCGCCATGACAAATTCTGACGTAGCTGAGTAGGGGCCAAATAACAAATCACTTTATTTGCCTATTAAAAGGAGCTAGAATTCGAGGGGTTTGTATCAATAATTATACGTTTTTCTTGTCTATACTTTCTTTATTGTAGTTTTGCTTAAACGTTTTACTTTAGTTTTTGTCGCCCAACCTAACTAGATCGTATTTCATCGTTGCAACCGTCACACGAAACAGTCTATACAAGATGTCCAAGACCATAGTCGGAGCTAACCCTTTAAACCATACACGAAAGTTAAGAACACGCTGGTGAAGACAGCCATGATCATTTAAATCATGTAGTACGTCTACTCGATTCGCGCCACCGAGAAAACAGCCATCTGGTAGAAAGAGGAGCGAAAACTAATGTAGATATGATCATTAAGGCTCGGTCACACAGCTTCATTTTTTCTTACGTGGCGAAGTTGCGGATTCTAATTTAAGAGTGTGGTGCTATCGGCACGTAAAAATGCGCTCAAAACTAAAAGCGTGGGAGATAAGACGTGCAAAAAGGAGGGTAAAGGAAACAAGCGACGTTTCGGGCGAACACCCTTCAACAGACTATGCGAAAACAAAGGGAAGCCGAGTGAGAAGAACGCGAGGGCTGTCGCAACATGACGCCAGAATATAAAAAAAGCGCGCAGCAGCAAACGGCAACCAGATGGGGAGACGAAGGTCGGGAAAGGGTAGACACTGTTACGAACGGGGAGAAAGGTGGAAGGAACGAAAATGGGAGATGAGTCGTTAGCTGCTATGCCTTTCTGTTTTTTACTAGCTTTTTTTTTTTTTTTTTAGCATCATGTTGCGACATCATTTACTTTCTTCTTCTTGGGGATCCCTTTGTGTTCGTATAGTTTGAAGAGGGTCGTGCGTCCGAAACGTCGCTTGTTTCCTTTTCCCTTAGTTTTGCACATCTTATTCCTCACGCTTTGAGGTTCGCGCCCATTCTTACGTGCCGCAACACCCCAGCCTTGGATACACTAAGCTACTCAAGCTCCGTCCATGTCGTCGTCTAATGTAAGTGTAAACACTCTCCGCTCGCTGTTGATCGTCTTTCCTAACTTTGTTCTACTCCTAAACAACCCCTCTCCCGGATTCCACGTCACGCCCCATCCCCAGTTTCACCCAGCCTTAAAAGTCTTCACCATCACCATCAAAACACAAAACTCGTCAGTCCCAATTGAGATCGTAAAAGGTTTCCCCCTACACCAACTTCCACTCTGACTACGCTACCCTCAAAAAGTCCCATAAGCACATCATACATAATAAAGCCGCCTTACAGTTAATGAAAGCTATCATTAAGTATCACCACGACCACTCTCTCTACCTCCATCAGAAACTCGACCGCGCCAAGTTACATCTGCAATCATTTGATATACTCGATTGCACTCCAACTTGTACCCCATCATTGAGAAGTCTGTGCACTTAACGCTCTTCTTTACTCTGAGTTTTCTAGTCCTCAATCTAACACTGCACACATTTCACCCATTTAGACAGCGCCTCCTGCAACCTTGTCATGACCAGCCTTGAAAACCTTCCTCTCACTTCCTCTAAGCGTTCTGTATTGTCGAGGGGCTTGGCCTTCGTCCCTGCAACCCGTGAGTTCCTCATGCGTTTATTGACCTACATACCAACTCAGAACCGTTCTTCCGGCGACTATTTCTTGACCAGCTCTTCTCCAAGCAACCTTATTCTGCACACCCGCACCACCTTTGAAACTAACAACCCCAAATCAAGCACCTGGACTACCCGCCGTCAGAACAACACGTAATATTCCATAAAGATGTGCCGCAACGTCATTGAGCGCTCCTCCGGTCGTCTTAGATCCACTTCCCGCTACCTTCGCAGAGATTACCTCTCTGCACTTCGGTCCCTCCAAAAACGCTCAAACATCGTCATCGAACCTGCAGACTAAGAGGGCGCTATTGATCTTGGCGCAGAGACCTCTATGTTGAAGAAGCACACCGTCAACTCGCCGTTTTTTTGTTTTTTCTTTCGTGAACCCCTCTTCTTTGATGCCAACGCCGCGTATCAACAAACAATATCCAACACCATCGAACAGGCGATTAGTACCAAAGGCTTTCTCCAGCTCGCATCTCATCTAATTGTCAAACACCCCATAACCCCATACTTTTATCTTTTTGACCAAAATTCACAAAACCGGCTGCCGTGGTCGGTCGATCGTCTCCGTCCTTTCTTGTCCCACGTCGCACATTTCCGCTTTCGTAGCCTTAGTCCTCCAACCCCTACTCAAGAACTTGCCTAGCTAAACCAAAGACAAAACGCACGGCCTCCAACGCCTACATGACTACGCCCTCGATTTCGATACTCTGCTTTTCACCGTGGACATCACTTTTTTTACTTTTTAAAGTAATTTTGTAGTAGCCACGTTACTATTTTGCGGCAGTAATTTGTAAGTAATTTTGTTACAAATGTTGATAACGGATTACTTTAATTACTCGATACTTTTCTTTTTAAATGTGAACATTATACAGACACTGGAGCAATATGAGCAGGCAATTCAGCAGCAGTAAGATAGCAAGATCAACAAGGTAAAGTTCCCACCCGTGTGATAATGCGACCATGGGGCGCGCGCTTAAAAGCGTGCTTCAAATGCTCCAGTAGTGCGGTGACGCGGAACATGGTAACGCTTTGTTAAAAGTAGTTTATGTGAGGTTACCTGAGCACGGCTCTATAGACTTTTTTCGTGGTGGCCGCCATGTTGAATACCGTCGTAGGTGAGTTGGGGGAAAATAGCAAATCACTTTATTTGCCGACTGGAATGCACTAGAATTCGAGGGGTTCGTGTCAATAATTATTATACATTTTTCCTGACTAAACTTCTTTAGTAGTTATGCTTAAACTATTTACTTTAGTGTTTGACGTTCAACCTAACTACGTCCTATTTCAACATGGCCAACTAACAAGAAAACGTTCTATACAGAACGTTCAAGGCCAGAGTCGCTGCTGACTTTTTTACACAAGGCCCGGAAATTGAGAACACGCTTGTGAAGACAGCCGTGATCATTTCAATACCGGTACGTCTACGTGATCCGCACCAGTGACAGAAGAGCTATTGATAATAAGGGGAGCAAAAAATAATCAAGATTTTATCATTAAGGCTTGCTCACAGAGTCCCACTTTTTCTACGTTGAAGCTTACGTACGCTTACGAGGAGATACGACCGCAGGTCACCGCCACGTGCCAACAGCTTCTAGCTAACAAAGCCTTGGTGCTGAATGAGATGGTGTCATCGGAGAAGGCCAACGCTGGTCGCAGATCGAACATGACGGTTGCGTCAACGTTCGGCTCAAACTTGGCTCGAAGCCGAGCTCTGACGCAGCACCCGTTTCCAATCTGTGACCAGCGCCGGTCTTCGCTGGTGACGCAAAAAATGCCAGCACTACGGCCTTGCCTTCCAGGCGATGTGGGACGTATACGTGCCGGGGAGTTCCGGCCGTGCCTCAACGTAAAAATATTCTTGGCAACGTAAAAAACGGCACTGTACGAACCAGCTTTTAGTGAAACTGATGAATGTCGCCCGAACCGTCAAACACACAAACGCATCGTAAAGGCATCTTCCAGAGCTGATAAACGAAAAACAATTGCCGTGGGACATTATTGCATGCCAGTTCCGAGCAACTCCTGTGGGTCAAATGGCGTGAAAACACATGCAGATCAACGTTGGACATGAATACGTTTACAAATAAATGTCAAGGTACCAAAGCTTAACTCCGGATTGACATCGAGAAACGCGGCCTCTGCAATACGCCGACGAGGTCAGCACGCTGCGGGTCAAGCTCTGACATAGCCTCCTCCATACTCAGAAAGCCTGGCAGTTCGACGACGGAGCCATATAGAGTGCCCGGGCGCAGATTTGGAGCGCGACGATCTGGTAGCGAAGAGCATCAGAGAGCCATTTCTCAGAGAACCTGGACGTCAGCGAACAGCTTTTGCAGATGCGAGGACCCGAAACACACTTCGGGTCCTCGCATCTCACCGCAGCGTCTCGCGGCAGCGGCGAGATGCTGCGTTTCAGCGTCTCGCCGCAGCGGGGCGCCAGCCACGTGGCTCTCTTCTCATCCGTTGTCTGCCGCTCTACCTTTTCAATTCCGGTGGCCGCCTCTCGTGCGATCTGCTAGGCTTTGTCAGTACGTAGGAGGCTATGGTTCTGAGCGGGCAGACGTAACGCGGACGCTGTCTTGGTAGCTGCCAAGGCCAACCGGCGCGCCCTCTTTAGGTGTCGCACGCTCCGTATGCGTCCAGAAACTGAAAAGAGAAGAACAGGAGAGCGCGCTGGAACGTCAGAGGGGTGACCTCTGGTTAGAATGGAATGATTAATGAAGCGGCCTAAAGCTAGCTGACTTTGTCTCCACTGCACTCGTCGAACAATTTAGAACACGGTATGCCGGCGTCCGTCGTCTGGTTCTCGCATTCGAACGTGTTCTGCCATAGCCTCCATATACCGACAAAGCCTGGCTGGTCGCCACGAGAAGCGGCCGCCGAAATGGAAAACGTGGAGCGGCAGACAACGGATGAGAGGAGAGCCACGTGACTGGCGCCCCGCTGCGGCGAGACGCCAAAACACACTTCTCCCGAGCGAACAAGTGTGTTTCGAGTCCTCGCCGCTGCAAAAGCTGCAAAAGGCTCCCCGAGAAATGGCTCTTTGATGCTCTGTGCTACCAGATCCTCGCGCTCCAAATCTGCGACCAGGCACTCTATGACTCCGTCGTCGAACTGCCAGGCTTTGTGAGTATAGAGGAGGCTATGGTTCGATGGGTGCAGTGGAGACAAAGGCAGCTAAGTTTAGGTCTCTAACCCTAATCATTCGAGCCAGAGCTCGGCGTTCTGACGTTCTCGCGCGCTCTCGTCTCCTCCTGTCCCTAAGTTTCTCAGCGAGGGTGGTGCGCGTACCAATTGTTCTTATCCCACCGCAGAAAATTAGATTTCAGCATTAGCCGGAAAGATCGCCTGAGAGCGAATCACGTGGGGGGGGGGGGACAGTTTGCTAGTGCCACGGCCCCCAAGCATTGGAAGAAAAAGGGGGAGGGGAGATTTAGGGATATAATGCCGTTACCAGGGCCCTGAGGTCTTTCTGAACAAATGAGACGATGAGCCTGTAATTCGCGGGCTCGTTGCCATACGAAAGGGTTTTATAATTGTCCTTCCAACGCTGTCACGAAGATTTACCAGCGTCGTCGTTGCGGCAAAGTAGGAAGCGCAGCCGCAACAAACCTGTCTTTGCGTGTCTATCGGATGCCGACTGTCAAGTGCGGCGTCCTCTACTCCTCGGTGATGCTCTCGGAGCCGGTCGTTTGCGCAGCGACTCTTTTGGACGATGTTTTCAGCGCCGCAGGACGTGGCATGGAAAGATCTGCTCAAGTTTGGACGTGGTGAGCCTGTTAGCATGTTTCTTGGTGCAGCGGGTGGAGGAGCCCATCTGGGTTTACCGACTTGCAAAGTTCTCCCAGCCTCGATTTGTATGTGATAACTACATCTGTGGCATATCTGGAGGCTATGGACTGAAACCGGTGGGCCATCATGTGCATATAAATAGCTCGAACCGACGTGTTTGTAAAAAGCAAGAAAGAAAAAAGAGAACCTTAAACCCACCAAAATGTCGGGAAGGAAAGTGACAAATGAAAAAAAAAGGGGGGGGGGGATGGGGGAACCCACCCGGGCCGGCGTGGCTCATGCTTTTGGAAGGTCTCTCCAAAAAATGTTGCTACTTGGGTTTTCAGTCATCTCATCACGAATTTAACAAGACCGCCAGTCGCCACAGACGTTCATCCCTGACCCCCATCAATCATCAACGACAGATGTCCGTCCTTCACGAAGCTTCATGCGGCGTCCTTCCTACAAAATACACGTCTGTGGCGAGTGACGGTCTTGCTGACGCATGATGGAAAGACTGAAACCCCGACAGGCAACCAAGCCCCTTTGGGAAGAACATCCAAATGCCTTTTCCACGTCATAACTGCCTTAATGTGTGCAGTAATTGTGTGGATAATTAATGAAATTATCTGTACATTAAACGATTTTCCTTCGCTGTTTTTTTTTTTTCATTACGTTGTTAAACGGAACTTGACAACAACAAAAAACAGCCTTGGTTCTGTAGAACTTTCATGGACTTGTCACCGAGCACAGTGAAATGAGAATACACTTACAGAGTCGTCCTTATCCGACACTAGCATTGACGAAAGCGGGCTTCCAGGAAAAAGCTCACTTTAATGTATACCAAACTGACAAACGCAGTTCATGTCATGTTTCCGAAAAGGTAGTGCTATCCCATTTGCGCAGAAAGAGGTACAGCCTGTCCAATAGAATCCATATGTCCTTAAAGAAAGTTTTGGGCTTCAAAATCAGAAACTATCAAAAATGCGTGTTTATTTTCGGCAACGTCGTAAAAAGCAAACAGACAGCGTAGTCTGTTTGCCGCTATGATTTTCACTAAATAAAGATGCAGCTTAAGTTGACCTTTTAGGTTCATAAGTCTGAGTGAACGTGAACAATACACGACCTGGCACGAACTAGATGATATTTAAAGGAAGTTCGTTGACTGCGACGTCAGCCGACGTATAATTTCACGGCTTATAAACGCATTAAAACTATAGGGTTAACGAAGTTTATAGTAGAATACAACAGTCCCTCCAATGATGCCTCCTGTTGTGCCGCTGGTTCTATGGACATCCACATTGTTGGCAGGTAGGTAACTTCCGATGTTCACCATTTCCCCCTCGGTAGTGGTAAGCGAATATGCAATAATTACATCCTGCACCTTTTTGTTCTCTCTGCAAAATGTCAAAGCTCTTTCTTTTTTACAAAATGTCAGTATTTAATTAAATACAAGCTTGTGTTACCAGCGTACTGTTCAGTACACTGAAATTTGTGGGTTTCAAGAGAATGGGCCAATCTGTGCGGTCTAAAGAAACAGAGTTGTGTTTCAACGGTGCTTTCATGCGGACTGTACATCCAAATTCGATAAACTTGCTGGGCTTTTATGAGGGCCTCATTTTGCTTGTTGAAATGTTCAGGACCATACATAACGGGTGAGTAAGCGTCAAATGACAGCACATCCTCATTCACTGAAAATGCTTGTCAGTGAATTTGTTAGCCAATCCAGGCCCTTGCAGAGCGGCGCCCTGCTTCTCGTAGTACGGCCTTTTGTCGGTTTCTCGTTTTTTTCAGACGACCTTCTATTGTAGCAGAGCGAGCCCGCTTTTCCTCTTTCTCCCTAAAGTCCCTGGATCCTGAGAAAGTAGCACCATTGCCTTCCCTACCAGCTAGCCGGACACATACAGACAACCAAAACCTCGCTAGGCGTGTCTACGTTGCCATGAAAATCGCCATCTCGCTCCATTCAAATCTTCGAAGCTTCCAGAGGATTGTTCGAAACCAGTCGCGCCAGATCCCCATGGAGCGCCATCGTACTGGAAGCTTTCCTCACCAGTAGAAGAGTCTTTGGCACTACGTATGCAATCACCTTATCAATCACGTTCATCTCAACGGATCTCTTACAGTTATATCTTTCTTCTTGCGTATTTTAAAACAGCAAACTTATTTATCAGTGCCTCCAAGCACCGACACTGCATGTGGAGGTGGTACGAAGATGTACGCTTGTTTCGCCGGTGTGTGGATAGCAAAATCTCGGTATACAAGAAACGTCTCCATAAAGCTACCCGTCACCAGAGAATTTAGATCGGCGCACTAAGAACGGGGGAGGGGTCAAGCAGAAATTGCTCATTTCACGGACCGAAATGACTGCCATACGGGGAGCTTGGCGGTACTCTCCCAGGATCTAGTGACTTCATTTCTTCCTAGCCAAGCGTCTCTTTCTCTCTCTCTCTCTCTGTCTCTTTCTTTCTTTCTTTTTTAGTTCTCTCCTTTTTTCTCTCTCTTTCGGGTCCCTTTGGCAAGTCAAACACGGTCTTACTCAGCATGGCGCCGCTTCCGTTCAGCTGTCTCCTCTTTAGACAGCACGTTCATCTTGCGAGCCGTTCACGACACTGCGGCACATCCAGTGAGTACCTCGTACCACGAACCGCACATGCGCGCGCAATGAGGTGGAGAAGGACACATGTACCGCAACCGCACTCACCAGCCACCAGTACTTTCGTGTAATAAGGAAGGGATTACGACGCGTGCATTCCGACGTCGCGACCAGAAGTTTTAAAGGAAGGAGGTAGAAAAAAGGTGGGGGGGGGGAGGGATATTTATAACATGCTGCCGCATTTAAAAGTAAAAAAAAAAAAAACATGCAGAGGTTCATGGGCATGAAGAGTTTGAAATATTGAGGCAGCGAAATAAAACTCTGAGTAATGCGGATTCTTGGGCGAGTTGGTGCTGAAACTTTCAGAACATAATAGCGCTTCAAGACAGGGACGAGAGTAGGAACGAGACGCAGCGCATTGTGTCGTCTCTTTCCTACTCTCGTCCTAGTCTTGAAGCGCTATCATGTTCTCAAAATGAACTCTATTCGTCGTGATGACTGGGAAATAGACTTGAGCGTTTGCAGACTAGACTTAAGGTTGCTTTTTGAGTACTTTAAACATGACATGAAAATAACGTAAGTAACTGACGAAGCGTAGACGCTAATGTTAAAATCAACCGAGGATATTTACTAAAACATCTTCGGCCTTCAAGGAAACTGCTCGTTTGAAGCTTTGTAATAAAAACGCTTAAACTGTCGCATGTACCATGTAACCAGGTTACATGTTAGTTAGGTGGCTGGTTGGTCAATTTGCTCGTAGCATAGCGCTCGCTTCTGTGTAGGTTTTACGAAAGCGAAGCGAAGGCCATGAACGGATGATGGACCACGAACAGCAGAGGATCCGAGCAGCTGAGCAGCTTGAAAAAAAAGGAAAGTGTGCATGGCGTCGCGCGTCGCCGAAACTAGGATGGGTATTTGCAATGTTAGCGGCTGCAGAAATAGTTCCTGTTATTCTTCCATGAGGGTGTCGCTCCGCCGGCATGAACCTCGTGAATTACCTGAACGTCGTAGTAACGGGAATTAAAGGGATGCTGAACCGAAATCTGGATTCTACAAAACACGGCGGCAAAAGCGTGCAACGGGATGCTACAAACACCAAAACATCACTCATACAGCGATATCTCAAACGGATGACCATATTTTTCTTTTTTTTAAAGGAGGCCCATTTGACAGATTTGTTCACGTCATGTTTCTCCGAGAAGGAGAGGGAAGAGTTTCGCGTTTTCTCGCTCTCGCCGCCTTGAGGGGGCGAAGCGAAGAGAAGAGGAAACGAGATATGTTGACGTCACGCGCCTCGTCAGCCTCGTTCAATCTCGACGTCTTCTTCCAAAAATACGTCCGTCCATTCGAGATATCGCTTCACGAGTAGTGTTGTAGGGATTGTAGCGTCCCGCCTACAGCTCCCGCATTCTTTTTGAAATCCAAATTTCGGTTCACCATCTCTTTAACAACTGCGGTCAGTTTTCCGAAATTTACCGAGTAGCGCAAACGACGAATTTCGGCAATTCGCCACGGCAGAGGGCCACTTCCGAGGACTGAACCCGTTTGGAAGTGGGGTTTCGTGTCGCTTAAACCTGACAGAAGCGTTCCGGGTGGTGTTCCCTTTTAAGCCAGACTGAGTGAGTACAACGTTTGTCAGAATAATATTAATAAAACAATCCCGTGTACGACTTAATTTAGGGTATTTGATGATAAAAATGACTAGTGTGATGACTGCATGAAAGTCAATAAATTAAAAGCTCGCGCTCAGAGTCATTTGTCACCGAGCGAGCACGTCGGTCGTCGTTCTCTATGCTTCGTCCCGGGCGTGGCCGATCCTTCTGAGCCGTCCGGGCTTCTCTGTCCTTGCTCGGACCACCAACCTGGAGACTAGTGAGCTCAGCAGCAGTGGCGTTAACTTCAATGACCAGCATGCATGGTTTTAATGCGGCAATAAAAAAGAGAAGAGATGTATTGTTATTTATTATGTAAAATTCAATATTTGTAAGTATTCAGTTGACAACACTGAATCAACGTATCTACGCAATCTTAGTGATCGTGATACAAATGAAAAGGCCTGTTCATTTTCAAAATTCAATCTATTTCAACTTATTCGTCAAGCGATCGTCGGAAAGCAATCGTAATACCTACCTTGCTTATACCCCACGCTAAGCACTATCACTTGCACGGCGGTAACAATTTGGCAAGAACAGAATTGACTTCATAGTGGCAATGACACACTGTCGAAGGACGAAATGGCTATACGCACTCCGCCGAGAACTCATGCCCGTCGGGCCACCCTTTGCGAACGGCGCGTGTATCACTGGGGAGCGTGTTAACCCAGCCCGCCGCCTGCGTTCACGCCGCTTCGCGGCGACAGTATCGGCTGCTAATTGCAAAACGTAACCAGTACACGCCGCTTCGCGGCGTCCGGCCGGCAACCCAAGCCCCGCTGTCCCCGATCGCAACTCCGGAAAGGGAGTCCCATTTAGTTCTGCGAAGTTTCGTCGACAGCATCATCGCAAAAAATAAATGTCGTAAACATCGCATTACGCCTCGACAATAAAACAAAATGAACAAAAAAGAAAAAAAGTACGCCCACCGCGGATCGAACCCGCGCCCACTTGTGTAGAAAGCGGACGCCTTAACCCCTATGCTATGCCATCGCTGAAAAAACTTGTTATGACCATTCGTTTTATACGAGTTTGCGCAACCCCCCCCCTTTTTTTTTCTTTTTTCTGTACGCAAACAGTGACGACAGCGCGTCTGCGTCCACGCGCATCAATCCTGCGTGAGCGTCGTTTCAAGGGGCGGAGCGGCGTTGCTAAGGCACCTACTTACTGCTCCTTACAAATACGCTGCCGGGAAACGCTAAGGCGAAAGCTCTTTAAAATACGAATAATTGTTTCGATCGATTGAATTAATGATTTATTGATTGCTTGTTTAATTCATTAATTTATTGGCTTGATTGATTTTTTGGGGGGGGCGGGCTTTAGAGTAAGGCCTGGTATTCTTAAATCCCAAAACACGAATGATAAGCAAATCATCCGCGTTTCCGCACCGCCAGCCTTCCGCTTGCTGCACGATGCACCCAAGCGCTTTCCGCGTAGTTCAAGTCTTTCTTAAATAGACTGATTTATGAGTTGCCGGTGACGCTCATCAAGTTCCTAATGCGCCGAGGTACTGAGGGAGAGAACGAGGCAAAGATGAGAACGCGTGGGGACGTCAGCACACCAAGCTCTGGTTCGAATGGTTAGTCGGCAGGCTTAAAGCTGGCTGCCTTTTTCTCTACTGCACTCGTCGAACACGTTCATATCAGAGAGACAGGCGCCGGACACCAGGGTTCCACGTTCTAACTCCTATTTTCAAGGAGCTTTGAAAGTATTTGCAGAAACGCCCGGTGTAAGTTATATGTAAGTTATTGTATGATCTTATTTAAGCTTATATGTTTATTAACAGCATTTTTATTTATTTATTTTTTACCGTGGAGGGGTGTTTTTTAGGGAAAGGGGTCTCAAAGGCCGGAATAGGAAGACTTTTACTCAGGACGTGGAAATTGCTCGGAAAGAAGCCAAAGCTCCACACTCTGGCAGGAGGAATCTGCACAGTTTAAGAAGCTCTGCGTACGTTCGAACGAACTTACTTGGTAAACGCGTAAAGGTTATTTCAAATGTCATAAAAACTTTTGGTTACTGACATTAAAATTCAGGGAGGGGGGGGAGAGAAAGGACCGTTTTCTAGAGGCAGAAAACGCTAAATGTAATATGAGCACAGGTGCCAGAAAAATATGTGATATTATATGCTGGCCTTTGCACCTTATGTTTTCAAGCTGCGATAAAACTGCATTTGTTGAAGCAGTGTTCTTGCAGCGCTTTTGAGGATATAAAGAGATTTTAAACGTAAATTGACAACAACACGTTTTCCCCCTCGAGCTTTGACTGGAGCTTGAGTGTGGCTTGGTAAGAGGTCTGCGTTACGGATTTTGTAGCCTGTTTATAACTGGACCTGTGAGTGTGCACTGGTGCTTTTAGAAAATGTTCACTGCAAAAATATGTGTTTTGAGAGTTGTTGCACTTCTGTTTACCTCTGAATTGTGCTGTAAATGTATCTAAATTATCAGGAAACTCAAGTTAGAAACCGATTACCTTACTACGATACCACAACATGTCTCGGCAAGTTTATGGTAGCCTCCTGATAATAATTAATTCATCTTGCTATTTTTCAGTTGCGTATATCATCGCTGAGGACATTGACGACTGTAACGGGAAAACTGCCTGCTATAGTTTCCCTTGTTTGAAATAAAAGCTCTAATTTCGAATGGGTGGAGGTGGAGGCGCATTACGGTCGTGGGGAATAGCTATCCAATGCACGGGTTTCTACTCTTTGTAAGATTCTAATTTTTGTTTCAAAAATGCTAGAGAATTTATAATATAATCTTTTGAAAGTGGCTCCTTTTGGGATCATCAACTGAACTCAATCACAAGGCTTGTAATGGCAAGATAAATTTGACATTTCTTTAAAATAGTCAAGAGATACAACCATATTACAAAGTTTAGCTATATAATTCTTGAAATCTGTTAGCTTTTTTGCCGCAGTACCGATTTATTTATTTATGCTCTCTCGAGTTGTCTGCTTCTGGGACATATAAGTTCACTTACTTTGTTCGAATAAATTGTTCTGGTGGTCTGGGCAGCATGTGAAAACTTGAATTGCATACATCGTTTTATCGGTTACAATATTGTCAGTGACATGGTAGGTGTCGCCTTCTTACCGCTGTAATATTTATTAAATTTAATATTCTGCTTTACTTCCAGCTTCTAGTTTGCTTGCAGTCACTTCGAACAGTACAGATCTGGGTAAGTTTTCAAGCCTCCATCTCAGTAATGGTGTTGCGTAGTGTTTGTCAGAGGCCTAAAACCTCGTAAAATGATGTCACAAAAATAATCTCTAGAGCCAAAAAAAAAGGGGGGGGATAACTTTATTTTGCCCAGATTGTTCTCGGGGATGGGAACAGGGTCCCCACACTCTACTAAGGCGGCGGCTGGGAGCCCTTGGGTCCCGGCGGCATCTTCGACCATTCGGACTTCGTCCAGGTCATAGCCGAGCGGAGCAGTCTCCCACTGCTCCTCGGTCGTGATTACCAAGAAATCGTTTAGGGGACTGCTATTTATCATGGGACATGCCCAAATGATACGGCGCAGGTCTGCCCTGCCGCACATAACCTACACTCACCCGTATGAACCTACACTCACCCGTATAAAGTCCTTGGTGCCAGTGACTTTACATGACCGGATCGCAGAACGTATTCGTTTGCAGGAGGTGCCAGGCTACCGACTGCCACTTGCTCAAGGTCTTGTGAGCGGGGGATACTTGGCCCGTTCCGATCTGTAGTTACTAAGTGTGTCCCTATACGAGACCATGCGATCCCTCCCCGCCCCAATGCACGAGAAGCACTCGGATGTTCCACCGGCTCGGTTAGCCGACCCTCGAGCCGCGTCATGAGCCCTCTCGTTCCCGGGAAGAGAAGAGTGTGCAGGGGCCCACACAATTTGAACCTTTCTCCAATCCTTGAGATTGGCCAAGACGCGCAGTGCCTCGGACGAAACCCGTCACTTCGCGCAACTCCTGATTGCCGATTGTGATTCGCTAACTATAAAATTCGCCTGCGAGGAGACCATCGCCATGGCAATGGCCGCCTCCTCTGCCGCCTTCCGTGACGACGTGAGTATCGTTCCGCCGGTTGTGAGCTTGTCTTTACAGTAACAGTAACGTAGACCACGTCTTCCGAGTTTTCTAGTCTCCTGTGCAAGGCTTTCGCTCTCTGTCGCCTTCTCTCTACGTTGTGGACCGGATGCATGTGCCGGGGTAGGGGAGGGACGTGTATGCAATACCGGACGTCCCCTACCCCGGCACATGCATCCGTTGCCGGGTAGGGGACGTCCGGTATTGTGGGCGGCGCTTGTGCCAAGTTTGGACACTTCCGGTAATTGGGTTGCGAACACTGTGCCCGCGACTTCTGTAAAAAGCCATTGCCTCGTGAGATAAACATGCTTTTTGGTTCCCGGCTCTGGACGTTGAGTTAGCTCTGTTGCTTGCTAGCCGCCGCTGGTGGGCCGTGCAGTTTGACCGCCGGCCACAGCCCGGCACGACATGGTGTCAGAAGCAGTCCACTAGGCCTACGTACCTTCGGTCCTCACGACAGCGCATTAGGCCTACGTCCCTCCGTCCTCATGGCGAACTCGCAAGAAGCCCCAGCGTGGGTGGGCGTCTCCCTACGTCAGCCCGCTGGTTTCAACTTCGACAACACCGGTTCTTGGCCTGCGTGGCTTACGCAATTCGAGGACTACGCTTATGCCTCCGGACTTCGCCAAGCACCACCGGACATTCAGGTGCGGACACTTCTCTACTGTATGGGCCCCGAGGCTCGGGTCCTTCTCGACACGTTCGGCTTGAACGCCGCCTCCCTGAACGACTACGACAAGGTGGTCAAGCGCTTCTCGGAACACTTCGTGCACCCCCTCAACGAGGTGTACGAGTCCTCGAGGTTCCACAAGCGGGTTCAGCAGCCGGGAGAGAGCGTCGACAGTTACTACGCCGAGCTCTGCAAGCTCGTCAAGCGGTGCAACTATCCGTCCCCCGATGTCGAAGAACGCCTGGTTCGCGACCGGTTCGTTGTCGGTCTTTGCGACGGACGCCTGTCCGACCAACTCTGCCGGAACGCGAAGCTCAGCCTCAAGGACGCGTGGACGCAGGCGAGGCAGGCCGAAGACGCCGAAAAAGAAAAGACTGCTCGTGGGAGTGAGTCAGGCCAGCTCAGCGTCAACGTTGACGCTACGAAGTCTCGTCGTGGTCCGACGCACCAACGCAAGACAACGAAACGGTCAGACGACGCGTCAGCCGTGTCTTCACGTGGCGATAACGACTCGGGTTCCTGCAGCTACTGCGGTCGAGGCCCCCACGCACGCTCCGACTGTCCTGCTCGGCAGTCTCTGTGCAACTACTGCAAGAAAAAGGGCCACTTCGCGGACGTCTGTCGCGCTCGCAAACGAAAGCAGAGCAAGGTGGCGACCTTACAGCTCCACGCAATCCTCGAGACTGAGAAGGCCAAGGCCAAGTACGTAGAGGTCACTGTTGACAACTACACGGCGACATTCAAGGTAGACTCCGGCGCGGAGGTGTCTGCTGTTTCGGAAGCCTTCCCGAACTTACCTCGTCATCTGGACAAGGTCGACGACCTGCTGACGGGACCGGGAGACCCGTCACTAAAAGTCGTTGGGTCCTTCATGGCTACCCTCCTGTGGCGAGGCAAGACCGTACGTGATCAAGTCCCTCTCCGTGCCCCTGCTGGGGTTCCCAGCCATCCAGGCTCTGGGGGTGGTCAAGTTCTTGGACGACATGAAAGTACCGGTGCCGCAGGGACTTTTCAAAGGCCTCGGCACGCTCAAAGAAGAGTACAAGATTCGTCTACGCCCAGATGCAGCTTCCGTTTTCCCTTAGTGTTCCACGCCGCATTCCGATACACCTGCGTGAGGTGGTGCGAACTGAGCTGGCCAAGCTGGAGCAAGACGGAGTCATTCGGCGTGTCACCAACCCCACACCTTGGTGCGCTGGACTGGTCGTGGTTCCAAAGTCGTCGGGAGGCTACCGCCTCTGTGTTGACCTTACCAAGCTGAATCAAGTTGTCCTGAGAGAACGTCATGTGCGCCCCACTGTCGATCAAGTCCTGGAACTTCTAGGCGATGCAGCAGTCTTCTCGAAGCTCGATGCTACCTCAAGCTTCCATCAGGTCAAGCTTTCCCCGGACTCTCAAGAGCTTACGACATTTATTATGCCGTTTGGGCGTTATTGCTTTTGCCGCCTCCAATGTGGCATCACGTCAGCCCCAGAGTTTTTCCAGCGACAGATGGCATGGATTTTGGAGGGCCTAGACGGAACAGTCAACTTGGTCGACGACGTCCTAGCCTTCGGCAGAACGAAGAAGGAACATGACCAACGCCTGCAGCAGGTGCTGTTGCGTCTCTCCGAAGCCGGTGTCACCCTCAACAGGGAGAAGTGCAGTTTCGGAGTGTCCGAAGTGTCATTCCTGGGAGTTGTTGTCTCAGCGGAAGGTATAAGGCCCGATCCCGGCAAGCTGTCCGCCGTGCAAAACATGGACCCACCAACGGACGTCGCTGGGGTGCGCCGACTTATAGGCATGGTGAATCACTTGGCCCGCTTTCTCCCACACGTGGCCCAAGTGACAGCCCCGATCAGGGCTCTGCTTAGCAAGAACATGGAGTGGACCTGGTCGTACGAACAGGCAGTCTCCTTCGAGGCTCCCAAGAAGCTGCTGACGTCCGACCGTTGTATGGCAAAATACCACCCAGCCTACCCGACTACGGTCTCTGCGGATGCAAGCTCCTTCGGCCTAGGCGCGGTGCTGCTCCAGACTCAACCAACAGGAGAGAGATGACCTGTCGCCTTTGCGTCAAGATCCCTGACAACAACCGAGCAGCGTTACAGCCAGACAGAGAAGGAGGCTTTGGCGGTCACCTGGGCTGTACAGAGGTTCGATGAGTATGTGTGTGGCATCTCCTTCGATGTTGAGACGGATCATCTGCCATTGGTCTCCCTTTTCGGAAAGATGGAGCTCGACCTATTGCCACCGCGGATTCAACGGGTGCGGCTGAAACTCATGCGGTATCAATTCTGGATGCTGCACGTTCCTGGAAAACTACTAGCCACAGCCGACCCACTGTCTCGAATCCCTTGCAAGGCCCTCGTCGCGCCAGGAGAGCTGGACGTCATCGAGCTTTTCGCAGCAGAAGCCGTGGACGGCTCCTCTGAGGTGCTTCCCGTTCCCATAGAAGATCTCAAGATGGCTCAAGCATCCGACGGTGAATGCAGTACGCTCATTTCATTCTGTCAGGGCGGTTGGCCATCCAAGGGAAAGTTACCTTTGCACATTGCAAAGTACGCACCCATGTTGGAAGAACTTTCAGTCTGCAATGGTCTTCTGCTGAAGGGAACCCGTATCGTCATCCCAGCTGCACTGCGCCCGACGATACTTGCCTTGATCCACGAAGGCCGTCAAGGTATCAACCGCTGCAAGTCCAGAGCCCGTGAGCCAGTCTGGTGGCCCCAGATCAATGCCAGCATCACTTCCCTCGTGGCGAACTGTGAGCAATGAGCCTCGTGCCGCATCAACCTGCCGGAACCCCTCCGTGGCACAAGTCTCCCAAGCCTTCCGTGGGAAGTCCTCGGCGTCGACCTCTTCCACTTGAACGGCCAAACCTACATTCTCCTAGTTGACTACTATTCCCGGTACCCGGAAGTGGTGACGCTAGGAAGCACGACAGCAGGGAAGGTCATTGACGTCCTCAAGAGTATGTTTGCTCGTCACGGAATCCCCAAGACCGTCCGGTCTGATAACGGTCCCCCATTTTCGTCACGGGAGTTTGCCGGATTCGCAAGCTCCTACGGCTTCGCGCACGTGACCAGTAGCCCAAACTTCTCCCAGTCAAACGGTGAAGTTGAACGTATGGTTAGAACTATTAAGAACCTCTTTCGCAAGGTCAAGGACCCGTACTTGGCCCTCCTCAGTTACAGAGACACGCCAGGTGTCACCGGCTACAGCCCAGCAGAGCTGCTGATGGGCCGCCAGCTTCGAACGCGGGTCCCGAAGAGGGAGGAGCAGCTACAGCCGCTTAATCCGGGACGAGACCTGGTTGTCACCCGAGACTCCGACTACCGTAGGAAACAGACAGCAGACTTCAACAGCCGTCATCGAGCCCGTGCTCTTCCATGACTTCAACAGGGCACTCGAGTTTGGGTACAGCCCGAGAGGCTGCGTGGCACTGTCTTAAGCCCGGCTCAACGCCCGAGGTCTTATGTCGTTGAGACTGACAACGGGGCAGTTCTGCAACGCAACCGGCGCAACTTAGTGCCCTACAGTCGAACCTCGGCTCCACCGCCTACATCGGCTCCCAGCAACCGGAGCGAACCTTCAACGCCCCTGGCTACCTCAGCTTCCGACGACGGTTCGGCCTCAGGTGGACCTGGCGACTCCCCTCATCGTGATGTGCCTCGTCCGGCATCACAACCTGGTGTTCGTGGTGACGGCACAGGCCAACCCTACACGACCCGTTCTGGGAGACAAGTGGTTGCTCCCAAGAGACTCAATCTGTAAAACTGTTTTTTTCACAGCCAAGGTGTCCGGTATACTCTCGAACATTCTTAAGCGGGGAGATGTTGTGGGCGGCGCTTGTGCCAAGTTTGGACACTTCCGGTAATTGGGTTGCGAACACTGTGCCCGCGTCTTCTGTAAAAAGCCATTGCCTCGTGAGATAAACATGCTTTTTGGTTCCCGGCTCTGGACGTTGAGTTCGATCTGTTGCTTGCTAGCCGCCGCTGGTGGGCCGTGCAGTTTGACCGCCGGCCACAGCCCGGCACGACAGCGAGGTATCTTGCACTCAACGCCGAATTGAGCCTTGTCATTTATGCTTAGCGATTATAGAATGTGGCGGCCGGTCGAACTCTCCGTGAGCCTTTCTAGCTGAGCTACCCTCTGCGCTTCGATCACTTTGTCTAGAGTGTTGTGGATTCCCAACGCCTCGAAACGTTCGTTGGGGGCTTAGACTGGTATTCCGAGAGCCTGCTTGGGCGCCTTTTTAATCATGTTTTTGATTTTGATCCTCTCGACCGCCCTCAACCGCAGGAAGGGTGTCACATACACTATGCGACTCAGAACAAACCCTTATACTAATCTGACCACACTCACCTCATTCATTCTGTGGTGCTTATTGGCTATCCTGGTAATGGGCCTGGCCGTCCGGTGGACACTCTTCTCTAAGGCGCGAACAGTTCTGAGGTTCTTTACATTGGCCTGGATTCTCAAGCTGAGGATCTTGATACTGTCCACGACCGGTATGAAATTGCCTTTCATGAAGAGATGAAGTTTGGGAACTTCGAAAGCGTGGTGCCGCCCTCTCCAGATGGGCTGATAGAGCAGTAGTTCCGACTTTTGTGGCGAGTACGTACGTTTCCTCGGCGTTACGTAATTCTCGACCGCATCGATCGCTGTCTGAAGGGTGTCCTGAATGTGACCATCACCTTCAGCGACCCAGAGGGTGATATTGCCGCCCGCAGAGCCGAGAAAGCAACGCTCGGTCACGGTCTTCTAGAAGATTCCCATTCATTCTCGCACTAATTGTAACTTTCCCTTTGCTTTGTTGTTCTCGAAAGTGCCAGTTCATCCTCGCCCCGAGCGCGCGACGGTCGAACTTTCTTTGCCGAACTTTCGAGATAACGACGCACTCTAGATAAGCAGCTGCCCGCGACCTTGTCGAGCAGACTCGCTCGTGCTCTCTGTTGTCGCCGCCGAATCGCCGCCTGCTTTTCTGCTACCTCGACGCTCTTTCGTTCTTTACTTATTTTTAGTTGGCACAAGTTCGCCCATTAAACCTTTATTTTCAGTTCAGTCTTCACCTTTTCGTCGCCTTAATTCGTGACATTTCTGGTGGAGGTGCGGGGTACCGCAGCCCATAAAGCGTACCCCTCCGAGGCTTCGCAGCACAAGCCCAGTCCCCGGCTTAAGAAGACCGTACGAAGAGACGACCGAGACCCGAGGAAGCCGCCGTGTTCAAGGGTTGCCCCCGGAATTCGGTCTACTGCCGAAGGAGACCAACCAGTCGACGAAGCCGACAATGAACCCCAGTCGGCGCAGACCCCGACCGCCGCCCCCGTCGTCTACCTGCCCGTCGCCCCTCGTACACCGACGTCCTTCCACGGCGAGATCTACGAAGACGTCGAAGACTGGTTGCAGCAATACGAACGGGTGGCGCTCCACAACCAATGGACTCCCGAACAGCGTCTGCAAAACGTTTATTTTTCCCTCGAGGGAACGGCGCGACACTGGTTCGAGAATCGTGAAACCTCGATTACGTCATGGGACCAGCTGAAAGGTTATCTTCCCCTCTTAGGTCTCCGGCAGGGCTTGCTCGGTGGAGCGCCCCAAATTTTGCCACAACCGCTCAGTGGAATCCAGCAGATTTTGGAGGGAATTGACAGAAGGACGTACGTCATTTCCTTTAACTCGGCAGTGCGCATGCGCGGTTAGGTTGGCGAGGTCGCTGGACCCACAGTTGGCCGGACTGGTCGGGCCGTCGAGTTCGATCTATTCGGATGCGCCGGTTTACGCGGGATTGTGACGGCTCTAACGCTTCTACCTCGCGTAGATCAGGGATACAAAACCGGAACTGCGGCGTGGTAAATCGTAAGTGCTAACATCTGTAATCGTGAGGGGAAGAACGATAAAAAGAAGAACAGAAAATCCGGAGGCAGGCGCAAGGTTAGGCCTGTTCATTTTGAAGCCATTGATTGTTTACCTTTTAACACCGCATGCCGCCGGCGTTTGCTCCTGCAATAAAGCAAGAACAAATTAGGCAACGACCGTGCAAGTGATAGTTTGCTACCTCTTTGTGTTTATTAAAGTCCTACCAGCAATCTGAACTCCACCAATGGCGATCGCCGTGCGTTCCCGGCCACTTTGAGGTGAACGAAAGGTATCTGACGGTGGCGAACGCGGACGTCTTCCTCGTTATTTGTGACACGGACTGCACGGTCGGATATTTTCGCCCGGCCTATGTCGCGTGTTATTACTTCAGCTAAGCAGTGACAATTGTCACTGGTCGACGGAAAGATCAGTCGGCTGAGGCGTTGGTCGACTTGTCAAGTTCGAGCAGCGGCCATTTTGAATGGCCGACCGTTTCGGGCGAATCGGTCGGTAGCTTTAAAAATGCGAGTTCATCTTCCGCTCGTCGATTCGAAGCGGGTCTAGGGAGCGGAATTTCGCCTCCACCACGGATTTTGAAAAGCGCTTCGAATTTACCAGTGGAATTCACCATAAGTCCGGACCATGTCACCGGGCCGTCACCCGACTCGACGCCGCGGTCGCCTCCACCGCGAACGTCCGTCTTGGCCACTTTCCAGGCAAGAGACTCCGCCAACCCTCCGTCTTCAGTCCTCCCAGTTTCTTCCCCGTTGTCACCTCTGCCACCGCGCACGGGGCCGGCAAAGAGCTCTCTTCTCAACATAGGCGGTCTGCCGCTGGAGCTCGCTATCCGGCTCACCCGCCGCACGGGCGGGTCCTCAGGTGCCGACGCTCTTTGGGAGCGGAGTCCGCAGTTGTCCGCCGCCACCGTCATCAGTGTCCTTCAAATGGGTCCCGAGGGAGGCACTCGGGCACCAAAGGCGCCGTGTAAGCCACGGAAGTGACTGATAACCTGTACCCAGGCGCCGACGCTCGAGTGTCGACCAGATGGCAGTCAACGAGACCCCACAAGTGTTATATAAAAAAATAAAAATAAAAGTGGAGAAAAATATTAGGGCGCATGCAAGCATCCAAGGAGTTTTAAATTAAACTCACGTCCAGCTGGGTTTAATGCGAAAGCATTAACTGTCCCATGGAGCGAGCCGACATCATCAGCTTTGAAACCACTGATCTCAGTGACAATTGCTGGATCGCGCTTCCGCTCCCGCAAGTAAATCTACCCGACGCAACCTCGCTGGGATACGATTTGCGGTTTTGCCAGGCTTTTGCTGCGGTTTTCCAGCGGGCTGTAAACACGTTTTCTACTCGTTCGTCGGCATTCGCCGAAGAATGTTTTTAAGACTGTGTATTGTTAAGACTTGCCGTTGTGAACACGTGGAAAATTTTACGAAACCGCAGTGTCACAGGAAAAAGGCCCAACTCGTCGAAAGCAAGGGTCTGGCGGCGTGTTCAAAGCTTTCTTGGCACGCTGAAGTGCCGTGTCTCTGTGCCTTCGCGCGCTTGGATACCGACCAAGAATCGACGCCGTGTGGATGTGTTTTGCGAGTGCAATGTGCGTGAAGCCGTATCAAAAGTTACAACTCGTCGAAAACAAGTGTCGCCGGTCTCGCGGCGTGATCAAGGCTTCCTTGGCACGCCAAGAGATGCATCTTTATGCCTTCGCACGCTTGGATACAGATCAAGAATTGACGCCGCACCAAAGTTCTGAATGTGTGTCGCGCGTAGATGCCTTTAGATTATTTATATATATATATATATATATATATATATCGGCCACAGAGTTCTGGATCGTCCAGCTGTTCCGGTGAGTCGCTATCAATAAAAGGGGGAGATCTGTACGTGTTCTTATGTTCTATTAACCATGGCTATGTTCCAAATCCACTCTAATGGATTACGTGGGAGCACGAATAGAGCAACGCTGTGGAGGAAGGAGGGTTTTCGTAAGCAAAAGTACAAGAGGGCGATAATAAAAATCTTTGAAGCGCGGCCGATATGGTCGCGTGCAATCTGTTGACCAATTACAATTAGGCGAGCCGCGCTCAAACGTCAAGTGCAATTAAGCAGGTTGATAATGAGCCAGCACTGATCAGTGATGAGGAGCTGTTGTGCACGGTATTGTGTAAATCGTCTAGGAACGAAAAAAGACGTACCTTCCCCCATCTTCCATCGCTAGAGGACGCTGGATTGAGCTCGTTCCTAAACCGCGAGGGCCGCAAGTATACAGACGTCCGAGTAAAGTAAGACGCTGATCCAGAGGCACATACGGCTTCACGCACATTGCACTCGCAAAACACATTCGCACGGCGTCGATTCTTCGTCGGTATCTAAGCGTGCGAAGGCACAGAGACACGGCATTTCGGCGTGCCAAGGAAGCTTTGAACACGCCGCCAGACAGGCGAAACTTGCTTTCGACGGGTTGTGCCTTTTTCCTGCGTCACTGACTGCGCTTTCGTAAAATTTTCTACGTGTTCACAACGGAAAGTCTCAACGGTGCACTGAGTCCTAAAAAACTCCTTCGGCGAATGACGACGAACGAGTAGAAAACGTGTGTACAGCACGCTGGAAAAACCGCAGCAAAAGGCTAGCAAAACCACAAATCGTATCCCAAGCGAGTGAAGTGCAGTGGCTTCATTCGCGCAGCAGCGAACAAGCGGGGAAGCGCGATCAGCAATTGTCATTGATATCAGTCTTTGAAACCGCGCCAAACGGAACCACAAATCCTTTCTCCTAGTGAAGCCAGCTCACAGCTATGAAACCACGCGAAAAGCCTAGACAATAGCACCCTAGTTTCCCCGATCCCAAAGGAGCGGAGTAAAGCTGGTGGATTTCAGCTTCGGTCCCATTGGCTGGCGCGCATTGACGAGGCTCCCATTGGCCGCTGCACGTTAGTTTAAACGACGGCCACCCCATGGCGCTGCGTGTCCGCGAAGCAGCGGCTCCACCGCTCCACGCCCGAGTCAGCGCGCGCGCTCGACCGTCGACGAAAGGAGCGGACGAGAGGCGTGCATGCTTTCGCATTCACAACTCATAAGAAGTGCTTAGGTGTACCTCGAGCTTTTATTATTTATTGCGGGTCTCTTGTTTCTTTTTGTGTCGGTAATTTGGCACACTCCTGTATATTGTATTAAAAACGTATTCCATTACAGGTACAAGCGCAAAGCACAGAGTATATAATGCATGCACCATCATCCCGAATGGAACTTACTATGGAAGCATTCTCGCCGTCAATACTTCCGCTGAGTGGCATTTGTACGATTACTGTTACTTTTATCACATCAACCTTCAAACCCGTGTGACCGGAACGGTAAGTCCTCTTGATGTTGTTGTTGTTGTTGTTTTGTTTGTTGTTTGTTTGTAAGGAGCTCGTGTCGCAGAAAAGTCCTTGCTGGTGGCATGATGTGAAAATCCAGGATTGGTCGATAGGGTCATGACGTAACAGTCACATGATCTCGCGATGGAATTTCAAACAACCCACAACGCTCACGTGAAAGAACATGACATGTAATGAGAATTTTAAGGCCGCCGCATGTCACAAATGATTTCACTTATAAAATGATTTGTTTGCATTAAAGAAATATTTGAATATTTTAGGCGGGATTCGAGCCCACGACCCTTTGGTTGCGAGTGAGACACGCTACTGACTAGGACACGTTACTGACTAGGCAACGCTACTGACTAGGCCACCAACTTTTAAGCGCATGATCCGTTCGCTGAGAGATGCTCATATGCAGGCCAGTGGCCGCCCGCTCACCCCGTACCGACGTAGGGCTGAGGTTATAACCCTATGTGGAAGGGCGTCAAAAGCTTTGCTGATGTCCAGGAAGATGGCCCTCGCAGACCAGCTTTGCGCCTTTGCCAGCTTCAACGAGGTGGTGAGGCTCCCAATTAAGTCTGCAGTGATTCTGTGATGCCAGAAACCCGAGAAGCTTTCTGGCAGAGCCCTGGGGACTTCTAGATGGTAAACTAGGCGACGCCACACCATTCGCTCCATTTCTTAGCCAAAACATAATGTCAAGGGAATTGGCCTGTATGAGTTTAGCTGTTCCGAGGGCTTGAAGGGCTTCAAAGGTGGCACCAGGGTTGCCTCCCTCCAGGCGTCTGGCAGCTGGGCTGTCCTCCATACCTCATTGACGAAAGTCAGCGTTGCTGGGTGAGCAGACTCGTCTACGTTTCTTAGCACCTGGTTGGTAACACCATCCGGGCCTGGGGCCGCGCGGTGTCGGGCAGAGCGTTGAAGGTCTGCTGCAGTTCGTGTAGTGTGAAGTCTATATCCGTATGCATCATGGGGGGTGCCTTGGGGCGACGAAACTTGCTCTACCCCTCGGGCGGCGGGCCCGCGGTTCGCACAGGTGGAACCTTCGTGAAGGCCTCCGCGAGCAGCTCTACAATCTGTGTCGGCTGGATGCCCATGGTCACGGCCCTTCCAAGTACTGGACTCCGGAGGATCGGGCGATTTGCGAGTGTTTGCGCCATCCCTCAGGTCCGGCTTCCTCCGCTTGGTTTGTCCAAGGTTGCGCACTCGAGGCGCCACTGTTGGCGTGTCAGTTTATAACGCAATGGCGTTTAGGAGCTCGTGTCGCCAAAAATCTGGCGTTGGCGTCGGCGTCGGTAGGACCGAAAAATCCCATAATGCAACGCACGCAGCCACGTGGAATGTCACTCGTGGCTGTGACGTCATGACCCTATCGACCTGCTAAATTTCGCAGAACTTTTTCCCGCCAAAATTTGCAGAAAAATTGTCCGCCAAATTTATCAAAAACCTTTCCCGCCCAACTTAGCGGAAAGTTTTCCCGCCAAATTTATCGGAAATTTTTCCCGCCAAATTTAGCAGAAAATATTCCCGCCAAATTTAACAAAAGCTTTCCCGCAAATTTGGCAGGAAAGTTTCAATGAAAACACGTGACGTCGTGTGACGTCACTAACACGTGGCGGTATACAGACTAGACCACGCACACACGCTTGCACGGTTTGGGATCCGAAAGCATCATCTGATTGCGGATTGCTTCCCTATTCTGAAATGCTATCTCGTTCCTGCAGGTTCACTCTAGTTAAATAAAAAAGTGATATTTTGCACGCTGCCGAAGCCAATACATTGTTCTCCCCAGTTTTCCCCGCCACTCTAATGTCACGTCACCGGCGGGCAGCGAGGCGTGCGGCCAGCAATGAGGGACGCTCGCGCCCGCCTTTCTCGCGTCTAGCAGCGACAAAACAGGGGCGTTCGTGCTATGTGAAGTTAATAAATCTGTAATTACACAAAGTATGACCTTGACCCGCGTGCTGAACTATAACAAAGCAAAAAAAAAAACGGAAGCGATTGGGATTTTGAGAAAAACGTTTTTGCAAGTTGGTACGCTCAAGCTGCGGCTCACTAGTTTCGTGAAGTCGCTAGCAAATTCGTTATTCTTCTTTCAGAAGCTGGCAGTTACGCTGGTGAAGAAAGGTCTAAGAGTCACGCAATACATTTTTTAGGCAAATTACCCAAGCACCACGGAGAATGCCCGGAATGTGCCCCACACGCTCGTGTTAGCTGAAGGAACGTGCTATTTGTTTTGGATTTTCTTTTGAAAAGTAACTGTTGCAGATGCCAGCACGTGTAACTACTCTTGTAGCATGCTTCCCTCCTTGGTGTTTAAGTAATTTAGCAAAACATCTATAGACCATTTCTGAAAAGCGCTTCTGGTCGATGCCATTTTCAGCGTTCCTGCGTGTGGCGCGCACTCTGCTCGCCTTAAAAAGCGGCAAACATGCGCGTGCTGGGCTGTGACCTAACAGATATACACTGTGATTCCCGTAAACAATAACATGCATAGAATGGAATGAAGTACATTCGTGTAGGCCAGATTGCAGCGTACTGTTCATAAAGATCGTGCTAAAATGACAATTAAACGATCGCCGCAACCACCAAGCCAAACATCATACTGCAATGAGAGGCGTATAAAATGCACAAATACACTGTTCATCTTCAAAGAAAAAATATTTGATAGAAGATACAAAAAGGTTTAATGCAAAGAAATGCATAATTAATTTTTTATTTTAAAATAGGTTGACAAAAGATTTGTACTCATATTTCTCTGTTTTTCTTTTTTTTTCTTTTTTTACTGTCAGAGCTGAATGCAACGCGCTCAAACTCACACCCACGAGTGAAAACGGGAAGGAGATAATTCTATATAAGAATATATATTTTAGTTCAGTTTTGGTTTCGCACATTTTGCACCAGCTGTAAATTTACGTGTCTCCCCTAAACTACATTATTATTTTCATGGTTTTGAAACCTTTTCAGCCCTATGTAACATTTCTCCGCATTAGAATATAATCAAGACGTTTTTCACCACCTCTCTTGCGAGATAATAATGCACGCCAACCATTTCACAAAAACAGGCAATGACTCTATCGCATACTAATGGTGCTCAGCGCTTGTTCCGTTAACCTCCGTATTATCAGACACGAATAGCAATGTATCGAAAGTCGTGTTTACACTCAGACGTGGACTTTATTTAGACGTTTCACTTCTCGTCATCAACAGATGGGCCGCGTGAGTGGAACTCCGTTTGTAGTCTCAGCTAGATTCGACGTCCAAAACACTATTATTGTTTATGAAAAAAAAAACAGAACTGTAGCAATTGTGAACAACAAATGTGACTGCGCCAAATGTCGACTATAGTGCTAGAATGAGCACTACGGTCTATTTTTTATATTATTAGTGCTCCTATTTTGACGGATGTCGTAGTGGTCAAAACAGGCTTGAGTCAGCGCTTGCCGCTCTTCATGCTGTTCCAGCTGCAGAAGGACACTCAACGTCAACTTACATTGTTCGCCACCGCGCCGTCAGCAGGCGTCCGCGAAAGCCGCCAGGGACGCGGAGAAGCGCAAAGCGACATGTTCCGGCTGGTTCCCGGTTTTCGCGCTTGGTGGCGTCCGTTTTCCTGGAGTCGGGAATACCGCGGAGTACGCACTGCTACCCATTGCAAAGAAACTTTCAACCTTGATGCTGGGAAAAGATACTCTCGATCGCTGGCGCCCGGAAAGCCACTTCGCGGCTGCACTCACTCGTCCGCGTGTCCGCCGGTGACGTACGCTTGTAGGGAAAACTAGGTATTTTTCATTGTGGCCAGTACAGAGTCGCCTCCTAAAACCCTCGTGACCGGTGTAACAAAAAAATGCAATACCTTTAGGGAACAAAATATTTTATATAAAATATTTTGGCTATTATTTAGAAAAGGTTACTGAGGTGGTCAGCCGATTTCCAGCTAAATAGAAGACTCCGAAAAAATCGGCGGGGTTCCCCTTTCATGAGAAGGCTTTGCGAACGGGACTCGATAACGCTATCGCGTTTCACTCTTAAAGGCGAAGCTTAAGCGTCCCCCAAGCTATTTTTTGTTTTGTTTTTTATGTCTCTTGACTGGCATTTAGTCGCCCGTAGGTCTGGACGTCCGCCGGACTCCCGGTAATCCATGACCGTCGCTGGGATCGTCTTCTCTTTGTCCGGAGTTTTAGCCGTTCGAGGTCCGGAGTCGGCCGTGTTGTTGGAAGGTATCCCTCAGGTTGCCTTGAGGTCTGCCCACTATACTTCAATGAGAGCCAATCAGAGCTCGGCGTTCTGAAGTTAACACAACCCTTGCAAAACAAGCAGAGGAACTTGCGCTTCGCATTGGTTCGAAGAAATGAGCCTACAAAAAAGCTGCCCTGCTCGAAGAGATTCATCTTCTTCGATCTCTCGGAATGTGTTTCCGAGAGCTTTTAAGAACCGGGTGCGGCATGCTTTGTTCACACTTCTTGCCTCAAAATTGGTCCTCCGGTTTTTTGTTTGTTCTTTTGCTAACGCAGAGTTGCTACAGTTTGCTTTCCTTTTTACCTATCAGTGCCTTTACTTCCTGAGTTTAATACTTCTGATGACACGTATTTTTAAATTGGATGTCTTCTTTCTTGGTGTGTGTGTGTATGTGTAGGTACGTGCGTGCGTGTTTGTGTGTGCTTGTGTGTGTTTGTGCGTGTGCATGTGCGTGTGCGTGTGTGTGTGTGTGTGTGTGTGTGTGTGTGTGTGTGTGTTTGTGTGATTAATCACTGAAATACCCTTCTTCATCCAAAAATGCCAGGCTCTCAAGGAAAACAGGTGCTGCAGGGTGTGTTGCAGGGTAACAGTGAGTTACGGACGCTTCTCAAAGCATATCCTCGTTGACCAGCATGCCCCATTCGGATTTCCATGCGGCTCCAACAAGGTTTGCTATAAACTGAATTCAGTGAAATACCGAAAAACGACATCAAGACGACTGAGTTTCATTATGATACGGAGTCCTATTACGAGGCCCGAAACGCGTCTTCGACCGCTGTGTTCAGCGTCCTATTCCGACTCATGCATCGAAAGTGGACCCCAGTGGCGACAAATGACGTCACAGAAGCCGGAGTGGCGCGCTGTAGGACGTCGCGATCCTGGTGGTTGGGCGTAGAAATTCCGACAAAAATCACTAGCAAACGGGAGTGTCGCTGTCGTCGCGGCGTCCCAACTCCTAGGCGACGAAGCTTCCATGGACTGTCCAGCTGGAGAGCGACCTGCTGTAGAATAGGCGTCTGCTATATCCATTGGCGCTGCCGTGACACCGTCAGGATCGTGGTCGGCGACATCGCTACATTTCTATGACGTCTACCGGCGGAAATTTGGGCACCACATTTTTTGACCCAATGAACACACAAGTCGGAAGACGCGTTCAAGGTAGGATGAAAAATAAGATCAAATATCCGATTTGTTTGAATTTAAATAACTTAGTTGATTTAAATTAGATTATTTTTATTTATATTAATGCAGCCCAAAAATAGTAATTCTTTATCATAACATGTGTTTTTAGCAGGGCAGATTAAATGTCCAATCCGGCTGATCGCCGATCAATTGCGAAAGAAATAATTACCTTAAATTTAGAGTGGTTTCATTAGCAACATTTTATTGATAAAAACCTTACAAATTAGAAAAAAATCGGCTTGATTTCTTTAGTTACTTTTAAAAAAATGCTATATTTGCTCCCTTTCTCGATTTCTGACTTGCGTGCTATAGAACATTATTTTCTCATTTTCGTTTATTTTCACTTTCATTTGCTTTGCGTAATGACGAATTGGGAGGCTGAAAGAAAGCTCAACACTTCGATAGCTCAGAAGAGCACTGCATTTCACTCGTGTTCAGCTTGACATAAATACTGCTTCCTTGATGACTATTTTATAAATAAACAAACGCACGTAGACATAAAGCATCAAATGATATATAAATGATAACAAACGCTATATTTGCAATGTTATTTTTTTACGGGGAAGGTTTGATTTAGATCCTCGTAGTAAAATATGTCTCCTCGAAATCACGTCACTCTTAAAAATATCTGTGCGTCTACTTTCACGCACAGCGCTCGGAAAACCACTCACCCCAACACGAAGGCAGCTCAGCGAATGACGATGCCGAAACATACGTTTAGACCTACAAACGCAGTCTGAGTTGTGACATTAAGCAATGCAAAACGTCACGCTTGCATTGCTTAATGTCACAACTCAGACTGCGTTTTTTGGTCTAAACATATGTTTCGGCATCGTCATTCGCTGAGCTACCTCCGTAAGTTCCGGTGATTGGCTCTCCGAGTTTCTGTGCGTGAAAGTGGACGCACAGACATTTTTAAGAGTGATATCATAATTTAAATCATTACTGAAATCTCGATTTAAATCAGAGGTCTCTAAACCCCGGACCGCGGGCCAGATGCGGCCCGCGGCTGGCCGCGGTCTTTCCGATTAGGCCCGGCCCACTGCCCGGTTCCAGCAGAGCCGCAGCTAGCAGTGCAAAAAGAGCTGCGCTTAAAGAAACGCCGCCGCAACGAGCTCCAAATGCGAAAAGTAAGATTCCTAAGAGACGAGACGAAATGCATCGTCGTAACGCGGGTCTTGTCACTATAATAACAATTGAACATTGTCATCACCAGCGTTACTATCACTACTTCCTTCATGTCTGTGTAACTATGTTAAAATTCCATATAGCTCTCCTGTACGTTACGTTTACTGCCCTTTGTCGTAACCAGCGTACATTATCAGCCTTGGTTTTATCATTCTAATTAGTCTTTTGCACGGTGCGATCGTGCCAAGGTTTTTATGAGCATTGATTA
This sequence comes from Ixodes ricinus, assembly GCA_037355805.1. Classification (NCBI taxonomy): domain Eukaryota; kingdom Metazoa; phylum Arthropoda; class Arachnida; order Ixodida; family Ixodidae; genus Ixodes; species Ixodes ricinus. The sequence goes on from JAZHYW010035585.1 coordinate 102,687, forward strand.
ACGACAGGTAACTTGTCTCGCTAACTGCTAATTCGCTAATTATAACATTTCAAGTTCAAGCGTATGTAGTAATCCACTTAGTTTTTTTTTATCATACTTATTCTTACATTTATCTCTGTGTTTAAATGCTTATCTTGTTTTTTATATTTTTATTTTTATTTTTCTTCGGTAAGGATTACTCTTCCTTTTTCCCGGTCCTCAAGGCTGCGTCAAATCGCTAATCTGGCCTTTTAGCCAAAATGTTTGGAGACCTCTGACTTACATCATCTCGTAATTTACTCTCCAGCCTGATTCCAGGCAGTTATATAAGCACGGACAGCCACAGAAGCTTAGGATGTGGCTTATTACGTTAATTCACCCTTCTTGCTTCGTGATTCGTTCCCCGCCGTTCTTATCGACTAATGCTGAAATGTCATTCGCTGCGAAGCGATAATGAGATTTTACGGCTCGCCACGTGCCCTGCATTTCGTCAGGTGTCACCGACTAGAGTACTCGAAGTAGAAATTATCTGACATACGTTTTGGCAATTGGTTGCTCCGTTTTCGCTAATTATATGCTTTGTTCCAAGTTCTCACAAAAAGCAGGCCACGCTCCTCCCACAAAGCTCTCCACTGCTTCCGCTTTAGCAGAGCGATCACTGGAGAGGAAGAAGCCACCAATCACGGCGAGCAGAAAACTTTGTGGGTGGGGCGTGTCCTGATATTTTTTTTTTTTTTTAACATGCAACGAATTATAAGGAGGGCAAAAAGAGACATACGAGCGCCTGGTCGAGCTCAGAAAGTAAACCAGTAATGTTATATTACAGTAACTCGATAGACACTGACTTTTTTGTCCGTCAATTAAAATAAGAACAAGCCGCCTACTGGCCACCTGAAAAATGTTTCGCGGAACTGCGTATTCACGGGCCATATTCGTTTCAAATCAACTGCTGAAACTGAAACGTACAGAGCGTGACACTGTTAGCGCGAACAAGCGATCGCCGGTTTTTCCAGTTTTTCTCTTTGAAACCAAGGGATGTCATCCAAGTTATTATTGCTACGGAAAGAGCTCATTTAGTTCTATAATGTAAGCGATAAAATTTCGAGCTCGCTGATACTATTTAAAAGTAAAAGGCGAAAATGCGCCGATGTCGTGTTCACGCTAACAGTGTCGCTATGTGTACATGAAACGTTTGCGTACAAACTATACTTGACGTCACGGAAAGAACTGTTTGATATTTCTTGCTGTGGTGCGACTAGCTCCTAAAAACAAACCTTCGGTACTCGAGATATCAAAAACCGATAAATTTTACCCCTGAAATAATTGGTACACAATCATTTTCTTATTTCGCGAAGGGCTGTAGGGGTGACTCTCAGGCAAGCCCTATAACCGGCTTCTTGTGTTTGAAGTAAATGGCGCACTGCCAGCTGCGCACAGCAAGAATTACTTTCCATGACTATGTAAAAGAACGCAAATAAAAACGGAACATTTTGGAAAGTTTGATAGCTAGACTGCTTAGAATTATTTATTATTTCAAAAATACATATTCACTTTTTCTTTTCACAGATTTGTGACAAGGATCAAGCATGCATTAAAAAGCCCAATGATACAATCCAAATAGAACGGGAAACTGAAAGAAGATATACGATTTACGTGAATGAAACGTCTTGGTATTCAGACTACTCATAAAATACCAAGAACACTGGTATTAAAACTTTGCATCACTAAAAACATATTCTAGAACAATTTTTCGGGGGAATAATATATGTTCTGCATATAAAACAAATTGATTACCCTGCGATCCATGAACTTTCATAAAATATCTATTGTCTAAGATCGGATTATCAAGACATGTACATTTGATCTTACATCATCCAGTCCATCTATATGGTAGTATTAGTGTAATTGTTTAATAATGTTCACTAGAAACATTAGGTACATCCTTGGCTGATAACTCCTGCTCCTCTGAAACCATTCCTCACCTGCCCCGCTATCCGTTGTGAGTAACAGATGATGTGTCCGTTTCTCGGAAACAAACATGTCTCATCGGCAACAATAATGGAAACCTTAGACAAAAAACAAGAAAGAAGACACATAAAAATCTCGAAAGTCAAACTGAAGTCATCTCTACAGGAAACTCCGCACAATATCAGTACGCCTAGATGGCCATCAACAGTGCACAAAGATATAGCGTATAAAACACTGTTCCTCCGGTTCCCGAAACAAATGAAACGGAATGTTTATACAACCTACTCAAAACTGTTTATGACCCAAACACCACCTCAGGAGAAACGTGGGAAAATTTCGAGGGCATCGATCAAGCTGTATTTTTCCTTCTTTTTCATCGACATTCCACCATCGATGTTGATGGAAATAAACGAATCAATATTATCCCAGTTTCCAGGAAATAAACAAATTATTATTATCGCCGTTTTAGACCCAAACACTACATCAGGAGTAACATGGGAAAATTTCATCTTCTCAGTTTTTCTAGTTTATAAAAATAAGTTTGTTCACACATAGGGGCTCGAAGGCGTCGTCCAGCTGTATTCTTACTGTTGTTTTTTTTTGCCCTCCACCATTAATGTTGATGGAAGTAAACGAATTACTACTATCATCATTTCTAGCGCCTGCACAAAACGAACACTAAAGTGCGCAAAATTAAAGAGCAAAAATACAAAATCGCAGACAAACTCACATGTTTGTTTTAATAAAAGCCTTAAAATGTACAGCCTTCTAATATCTAAGGTTTTGTGTTTTTGGTATACAAGAGTAAATCCCGAAAACTAACCCTAGAGCTTATTTTACCGAAATTTGAAGAAACAAATATACCCCAAATTGATATTCTCCTGAAAAAAGAAAAAATTAAGCTTTCCTGGAACATGTTGTTATTTACAGAGTTATTCTCTTTTCACCCGGAACACAGCCTTACTCAACTGTCCACGAAGCTGCTTTTTTTCCTTTTTTCCCTTTTTGTACTTTGACCAATAAAAAAAGGGGGGGGGGTCAACATTCCTTGTCTCGTGTATTTTTTCTTATGAGTTCGGGGTTGTTTTAGAAGGATTCGGGTAGCACACACGTTCCCTGGACCTTGATATATCCCAACGTCATGTCCTGTTTTTTTTTTTCTTCTTTTTTTGCATATAATTTTATAAACGCAGAGTTTTTTTCCGGTGCCAAAAATCGACACCGAAACACCATATCGTACAAAAGCATAAACCCGGAAAAACCACCCCCGAATTAGAAAAAAAGTTAACTCCGAGAACACGTAACCGTAGTTATCAACTTATATCACATTATGCTTTAATTAAATCGGGATGTTACGCCACGAATACGTAAGAACCTAAACAAAAGTTTTCATGATCGAAAATTCACAGAATGTACTCTGCGTGGCACGTTTCGCGCGAGCACTACTTCGGCGCTTTTTCGCCATTTACTTTCTTGGAGTACTATATTTATTAATTAAGTACACTCTTAATCTGGGGCCGCCAAACGTCACGGCCATAGCCGTGACGTTCAAAGTTTTCAGGACTTAGCCGCGAACTGATCCGGCCCCGTCAAAGTTGCCGTGTACAACGTCACGGCTGCTGTTCGCCCCTCCCCTCTTTGATGGTGCGAATGGCTATAGAGGTGGCTCCGTAGGCGGCCCTGTAATTTTTGGCGACCCGTTTGTGCAGGGCCGGCAAAAACGGGCCGGCTATGCGCATAATAGCGGAAAAAATACACTCTGCTCTCCTCTAGAAGGCGGCAGTTGAGGCCACCCACCGTTCCCCGCGGGCACAGCCAGCGGGCACGCATGCGCCTAACAATCATTTCGGACGATGAATTTCGAACGTACGAAGTACGAATCTAATCGAAAGCATCTGCGGGTGACATTTGTTTTCTTAGCATGGTGATGTAAGCCTATGTAAGAGAATGCGCCGAAGCCGCGGGACAGTGAGTTAGTTCTTCAGGATGCTCACGTCGAAGGATATCAAAGGAATTCGACGCGGGCGGTGTAACCATGAGGGAACATGTGAATGCGATGGGTTCACACGGCCCGCTGATCTGGCGGCACGACCATTACGACCACCACTACTGAGCCAACTTGGCTGGTGCCGTTACTGCGGGCACAGTCCTCTTCAGCATCACCGACTGGGTAATTATGTAGCTTACTGGCTAATAACGGATTGGAGTCAATTGCTGAAAGGTTTCGTAACTAGTAACTTCGGTTCTCGTAAACAGAGGACAAGTGGGACCCTGTCCTAGACGATACAGGTATCTATACACAATATTTCTGTATTCTAAGAAGCACTTTTGGAATCGCCTCTTCTCATATTATTCGGATACCGGCTGGCGTCGCCGGTGGAAAGCAGAAAACAGGTTTACTTCGTTTCACCATAGCATGGACTTACCATAACGGCTACAAGTGCGGACTCTTCGCGTTTGACGCCGGCTCGGCTGTGCGCAAGCACTCGTGGTGGGTGACAATTCTTAAAGTTATCGGGTCACAGTCGCAGCCCTTATCCCAACCTAGCGCTGTCCACCGCACAAAGTAATTTTTACGATACCCCATCAGTATTGAGAGAAAAACAAATAAAACTGGCAATGGCTTCTTCGCGCTACCAGTGTCGCGGAGTGTGCTTTTCATAAAAATGGAACGTGAAGTCGCTAAGCACAAGACAAATCGGCTCTCAAACTCGACAATTTCCATCGTCATCATCGATGCCATTTGCTGCGCCTTTTATCATTTCGCAAAGACTGTTGTCGCGAAGCATGAAGCGATGTCCAGAATATTGCAGAAATCACAAGCAATGATCCTTTTTCACACAAAGACAACACCAAGCTGCAAACTCCAACGTCTTTGGCGTCCGGAAGGGGAGTTGCTCTACCCCTACAGTCACCTCGGGGAGCCGAGAAGAAGGAATGACGGGTAAATAAGGAGATTTTGTTTCTGGAAGCCAACAGCAGTCCGAGCTTTCACCATTTAGTTCGTTGACCTTTGTGTTTCTTTTTTCTTTTTTTCTTTTTTGTTTGTAATCTAGTGATTGTTTTTCGAGCGAATGCAGTGCCTGAAACGGAGTGCTGTTTTAACAAGGGCTGAATGTCAAACACTGTATAGAAAGAGTAAGAACATGAGAACCCGTAGCACTTGGTTTCAAAGGTTACCAATTATATCTCGTTCCCACATGAGTCAAATCGCAGTCAAAGGCGATGGTCACTGACATTTTAAAGGCCCGTTCACACACTTGCGTTAGAGCGAAAGCTGCAACTACGAACGAATTCAACAGATAGGAACGACGAGTTGCCGTGGCAACGAAGTGCCAATACAGGGCCGTGTAGTTCGTATTCGTTCGCAACGCAAGGAGTTGAGCCGTACTGAACTTTTTCCCTGCGTTGGGGAACGAACGGAGTGATACCACACCGAGAGACCAATCATGAGTCAATTAGAGCTCGGCCGCGCTTTGCATGCCGGTCGTGGTTCCTGCTATCTGCTGAAAACCATGGCGCGGCGATGGTCGTCGACGTGGTCGGCGTGGTGGAAGGTCATCTTTCCGCGTAGAGCGCTATGAATTCTCGTCGTGAATTCATAGCGCTCTACAAGCATGAATTCGCGTCGTGTGCCGTGATAATAAACCAGAACGACCGAATGGTGTTTATTGCTCAGTGCGACGACGTTTTCTTCGTACTGCTGCATTATCAGCATCCTGCTTTTGATGTCAGCTGATATTCAAGTATAACCCTGGCCCCATGACAAAGAAATGGGAAGCGCAGCTAGGTTCTTTATTGTCAATTGTGCAACGGCTCCAGGAAGGTCGAGCTACTGTCCTCAGTGAAATTAAATCACTCTGTGAAGATCAGAAACGGAGAGAAGCCACAGTTGCTGACCTAGCTGTAAGTGTAACAACTGTTGAGACACGGGTTTCTGGCTTAACATTCGCATCAAGAAGCTCGAGGTAAGTTTATGATCGCGCATTTACGATCTTAATACGCGAAAAAGAGACTCGACGTAAGAAGCCACTATGTGTGTTTCTCGAAAGCATCGTGCTCTGCCTTCATACGAAAACAGAAACAGTCGTTTTTGATGATATCTGGAAATTGTTTTTGCGGTATAAATATTCGCTCGATCGAGTTCATCTACGAATTTGACGAATCTTCACATTGTGCTCGGTCCCAAGTCTGCAGTCAATGACGTGGTTTATTATTTCCGGAAGATGTGTAATTGAATTAATTTATTTAAACACAAATGGCAGCGACCCCCGGGATAAAAATGGTGTCCCAGACAGCTTGCGGGCGCCTAAAGTACGCAATATGTGACGCCGAACAGTAACTGTCTACGTAGAAATCACCCGAGTGCAGCGTTGTCGATGTCGGATTTACGTTCAGCGGCTGGCGACGCCGCTGAAAGTAAAAAAAGTGTATCTTTTTAAATGAATACAAATCTATCTACAAAAGATCTTTTCGGGGGTCCTTTCTCTATAAACCTTTAATTCAATTTCGCAAATTTTACGGAAAACAGATGTCAGACTTCACTTGACAGGAAGGTCTCACTTATCTCATATCCTGAATACGTCGAGAAAATGACCGTATAACAAATAATTGACTTCCTAAGCAACTTTTTGAAATTTTGTTAATGAATACTTTAGCAGAACCGATCGTTGAAAACATTTCATACTTGGTCTAGTATGAAGCATCGCAACACCTATCTAATCCTTAATTTCTTAAATAAAAAAATGTGGAGGTATTCTTTTTTTTTTTACGGTCTATGCGTCATTACGGAGGGTTTTCTAGTCGGCGTTGTTCAGAAGTTGGGGTCCTTGAAAATCAAACAGTAACACTAAACTTGCGAGTTTATCTGTTCTCTGGGATTCAACCCATAGTTATTCAGGTGATTGAATTAATATTTTACCACGCATCACTCTTTATTATTACTTTATTAGTTTAGTTCTTAGGAACCTATCGTCAGCGGGGACGGCTGTAGACAATGATATTCCTCCTTCTGTATCAGTTCAGTGGTTTTGCCGCCGAACCTGACCGAACGCCTAACATGACCATTCGAAGCTGTTCGTAAAAACGTCCCCAATTTGGGCTCGGAATCACTTCGTTCTTTTTAAAGTGGCCACAGCACGAGAGACACATTTGCATCCCAAAAATGAAGGGCAAACTGCATAAAACACGAACACAACCGCGAGCGCGCCGAGACCGAAATCAAACAGTTGAAGTCACCTTATGGTGGCGAGTGCGTCAGCGCCCCCTATCTGCCGGTCATGTGATTGCTGAGAGGGAAAGGTTTATAGACCCATTTCTTTGTCTAGCGTTTCATGTAAAATACAGAAACATATATTAAATTTCCATATTGCTAAATTTTTAAAGGTCTATAACTTTTTTTTTTTTTGATTCATCAACATGGTTTTCGAAAAGGGTTTCCTGCGAAACACCATTAGCTGACTTCTGTTTTTACATTCACCCTAACTTTGATAGAGCCTATCCACACTGAGACAACCTTTCTTGATTTTTCAAAAGCATTCAATCGTGTACCTCACCAACGTCTACTCCTTTAAGAAAATTGGGTTGTGGGGATATTTATACAGCGTGTAGTTGGTCAGCCATTTCGAAGTTGCGACGAGTCACTCGCTGTAGATGAGCAATTTAGCCAGTGCAGTACAACCGCTAGCCTGGGGTCTTTAACGTGCACCACGCAGTAGTGATACACGACCGCACGCCCGGTGCGATGCTCATCCAGATCGAAACGGGCAGGGGTGGGGCTCGAACCCAGGATCCCTGTACTCCTTTAAGCTTTCTGAGCAGACAGCACTGATCCTAATACCCATTTTCTAACAGATAGGTCCCACTATACTACTGTCAATAACTCTGCATTTAATGTTTCTACTGCTACTCTGGGATTCTACAGGCAGTGTTTTGGGTCCTCTACTATTTTCTATATACATTAATGACTTCGCTAACACGTTAAGCTCGTTAGTACGACTCTTTGCAGACGACTGCATCATCTGTCGTCATGTATGTAAAATAACTGGTTCCAATGCTTTGCAGACTGACTAGCTCACAGTACAATCGTGGTGTTCCACATGGTTAATGGTATTAAATACTTACAAGTGCAAACATGTTCCTTTCGGCAAAAGTAACTCTAACTTTCAAGTGACTTACTGCATTAACGATACTCCAGCTTGAGACTGTCGATTCACATAAATACCTGGGCGTCCACATCACATCTGATCTTTTATGGAATGTTCGCGTTAATTATATCCTTTCTAAAGCAAATCCGCAGCATCAGTTACTTTAAATGCCATATTAGTAATGCCCCATCTTCTCTAAAACGTCTAACATACGTGTCACTACTTCCGTCTCTATCTTGGAATATGCTTCCAGTATTGGGAGCCCTAACCTGTGTTGCACAGCACGGTCCCTGGAAGCATTCCAAAACCATTCCGTGCAGTATGTTTATTCTAATTACTCACGTAACAAGAGTGTGTCACTAACTTAAAGCTTTGTGCAGATCTTGTACCTTTACAGTTTCGACGTAAGTGCCTCAAATGGCGTCTCGCTTAAAAAAATCAATGGCAACCTTCCAGCTTGGGAACATTGTCCACGCCAATTTGCGAATAGCCATCAAGCGTAAGCAGCGGAGTTTATGCGCGCACCGTCAGCGCGCTTCACGCTCTTCAGATGCGCCAGCGCCTCTTTAGGCGGATTCTGAATTATGCCTGCAATGCCTGCGCGTCATCTCCGCGCCAGCCAGCGCACGTTTGTGTCGCTGGAGAAGGCGAGGCAAAGCGCGCGCCATACGCACAAACACCCAAAATGGTACCGGCCAGGCTTTCTGGCGTCTCGGCTGAGTCTCAATCCAGCAGGTACTCTTTAAACGGTTGTTTTACACGACATATTACCACAGGACGCCTGTGCGCAGCTGTCGGCTGCTGGCGCGCGTTCCATGCACGAGGGCTCATCCGCTCGCGGGCGCGTGAGCAGTGCCTTCAGCATCACCCTCTCCCCGAGCGCGGGAGAGGCGTGAGCTAGCGGCCGTGCTCAGCCTCACGAGAGCGGAATGAGCCCTGTGCACGGAACGCGCGCGCACCGGTAGCTGTGACAGCGCTGCAAAGCGCGTCCTATGGTAAAGATATAAACAAGTGTTTAGAGTGAGCCGAACGACTGCCTTCATAGCCCCGTGGTTAGCGCGTCTGCCTGCTGACTCAAAGGGCTTCAACATGTCTGAAATCCCAGCCGGCGCCGGTCTTTTTTGATTTATTTATCTGACCCGCGGCGTAAGAGGGTTAGATAGCCAGATAGATAGATACATAGACGAAAAGTGCGTGAAGTATCCAAAAATGCTTATTCGCATTAATGACTCGCATTAAAAGTACTATTCCTCATCACTACGTTCATTTTTACTAGCACTACCCTCCTACGTTTCTGTTCGTCTCGATAACTCTCGTAAGACTGCCCCTACTACCTGCACTTTAATCAGTTTCATTTTCTCACTCTTTTTGTCTTCAACCACTGGCCCTCACGATGACATTATTTCTACCTACTGAACCTCTTAAAGGGGCGTTGCCAGGTCAAAATCATATATTTTTATTATCAAAAAAGATTGAAAACTATGCTTGGACATTACCGTCAAAATTCGGAACTTGGAAACTCGGTATTTGTGCAGTCAAAAGAAAAAAAGAACAATTTCCAAAAGCCGAGTATGCCAAACTTCACGCTCGATCCGCGCCAGTGCAGTGAAGTCAAAGATTGAGTCGTCCTGCAGCTCGGGTTTCTCTCACACCTCCGAACCGAAGCGCCGTTCATACCATATGCAACCGAGTAAGACCGAGAGGGAACAGACCGGTTTTAAAGCCTCTTGCGACGTCTTAAGGTCCATACGCACATCTGCGTTTGAGCGCGGTGCGTTCTGTAGCGGTAAACGGACGCGTTGCGTTGCGAAGAGCGCCTTGCGCCATGCTTGTACACGCAGTTGCGCTGACGAGGCAGTGAACCGAAATCAAGAGCCAATAAGAACGCGCTATCGTCGCTAGCAGCTCACCAATAGTAAGCGAAATCCAAGGCAACATGGGGGCGCACAGCGACAGCGTCGAAGGGCTCGATCTTGGGACAATCCCGCTGGCTTCCGACGTTTTGTCAAACTTGATCCACCGCAGCCTTGGAAGTACACTCCCCACCGCTCCCCAAAACGAAAAAGCAAGTTCTGTGAGCGGAGAACCGGATACGTCTCGCCGAGTCGGCCGAGTGGCGCGAGCGGACACGTCACCCTCCTCTCCTCTCGACTTCTGATTGGTCGAACGCACCGCAACGCTTCGGAAAGTTGAACGAGTCTCTACTCTCTTGCGTAGCGCTACGGAGCGTTGCGGGAAAGTGCGCGTCGCATCGCAAGCGACCGCTCCTGGCAGCAAGGAATCCGCAACGCACTCAAAACGCGTTCAAACACGAATGTGCGTATGGGCCTTTAGGACCGCGGATGCGCTGCAGCGGAGCTGGTCCTAAGACGTCGCAAGAGGCTTAAAAACCGGTTTAGTCTCTCTCGGTCTTACTCGGTTGCATATGTGTGAACGGCGCTTAAGAGTCGTGTTCGCCTGCGTCTCCCCATGAACTGCTCTTCTCCTTGCGTGCCGCCTATCGCAAATAAGGGACAAACACAACACGTCCCATTTGAGACGTTTTGCTTTTCTCCCCTCTTTTGTCCGTCGTTTACGGTTTTGACGCAGTACTACGTCTTTCTCTACGCTTGGAAGGGGTGCAAAGGTGGGAGAATGCCACGAATACTTGGTCCCAAAAGTGACGTCACGCAGATAACACCGGAGCTCCGACCGAATGGCATCGCCTAAAGCGCCCGCTTTACGCATCGCTGCGCTAGCCGCGTTTCATGAGGGCGAGCCTTCTGATGTCTGCTGCCCAGAACAGCGCAGTGGGCTCCGCGCGTCCGTTCTTATCTGCTGGCTCGGTCGTTTGCCCTTCAGTGCGACGCGCTCCTGCCTGGTTGAAACGGCGATGGACGTCAATCTGGCAGCCTTGATTCCGCCATCTTCGCTCATCGCTCTGAACAACGGCCGAGCAGCCGAGTTCGCGTGCTCTGCAGCACGGGCAGTCCACGTGACTCCCTCGCGCGACTCGTCCAAGTGTTAAAAATTGCGGTGGCTTAGCTGGGTTATGCCAGGATATACGTAGCGTGAGCTTATTCGCACAAAATGAGAGAGCGCCATCAAGCGGCTCCGGTACAGCGTCAGGCTTGGCTACTGCGCGACGGAGGCGCACAGGTGGGCACGCGGCGGTGCCAGTGCGTCTGCCGTGGCCATGACGTCACTCCTCTGGAATGTGCAGACCGGCTCCGGCGCGCGCGGCGGCGGCGGCTCCGGCGCGCCAGCTGTTCGCCGTGTGACGTCACTGCTCCTCGCGCATGCGCAGCACGTCTTTGGGAGCCACGCGAAACTGCTCAACCTCGGCGAGTGTAGCTCACGCTACAAAACAGTCGCACGCAGTTCCCATATGCGCCTCGGAGTCGGCGGCGCGGGGGCTGCACATTTGCCTCTATACCGGACTCCGAGTCACAGGCTTTCGCTTCTTACGCACCCGACATCGTCATGCGGCAGAATCTCAGGACGTTTCTTCAGCTGCGGCCGTAGTTCTACGGAAATTTACAACGGCGGTGCAACTTATAGACCAGATAGTCAAGTAGTATCGTGCGTTCTGTCTTCTCGAGGCGGTGAATCCTTGGATTACACGCGCGCTGACCTCACAATTTTAATTGGCGATTTTTTTTATATCACTTTTTTTAAACGTTGACGCCTCACTGCTACACCAGACACAGCCACTCGATTGTGGTTCCCGCTCCGCTGGGAACGGCCTGCTGTAGACGTCAAAACATGAAGTTTAACATGGGATTGCAATATGTCAACTATGACATAGTAAATCTAGTAAAACAAACTGTAGTTTTAACGTCTTTTATGCAATATGACCAGCAAAAAAGTCAACTAACGGATTTATTGATTGATTAGTCGATTAAAGGGTAGCGATCAGCCGGGTTCATTTTCCAATCAAACCAGAGCTCAATCAACATTTAATATTTTATGAAAGCCATGGTTTGTGCGAGGTAACAAAACTATGTGGGACCAGCGGTTCTATACAAACCACCACACTAAGATTATGGAAGCATCCGACTTAATAATAAACGCTTCAATGAATATTCCGCATGTGAAACGATACAACAGGACCTTTAGTAGGAAGAAACGACAACAAAAACAACAAGCGCTTAATGAGGAGGGCTCAGCTCAGCCGGAAAGAGGCTTGCGTCATGGAGATCCATGCCTCTGGACGTGCGCCCGTAGCAGATGACACACGGCGGTATTCCCGCTTTCGGATGTTTCCAATTTCGGCCGCACGGTGGCGACTTGGTCTCAATTTCGAGGCGAATAACAAAGACAAGCAAGGCTAGCAGCCGCGGGAAATACAATGCCGTCGGAAATAATTAAATGCCGTAAAACGTGTAACTAAGCATACCCTTCACATTACATGGCTTGAGGTGGATTTTTAAATGTGTTATTAGACTCTATATTTGAAATTGAGGCGCACGAAGCGCAGCATTGTTTTTGGGTGCGATACGATCACTCTTTATAGCTAATTTTGTCCACTGGATTATCAACTGCTCTGTGCTCCATGGACACATCTTGAACGAACGACGTTTTGTGGACTTTTGAGCGTAGTTGCCGTATTTAACGTATTTTTCCGCTTCGCCAGTTGCAGAGCGGACTGCGCCCTTAGTGTGGTCGTGTAGCTGCCCAAGATGGCTCCTCAATCGGGGCACGTGTCTATGCGGTTGCAGCTTCGTCCCCGCTGCGAAGAAACAATTCACTCAAAAATTAAACAAAATCTTGCACGTACTCCACTACAAAAGGTTATTCCTGCGGCATTTGTTTGTGTTCAATGTAAAAGAGAACAGCACTTTCACTCAGCGAGAACAAGCATTATCTTGCGACGCGCAACTTTGTACGACACCGACGAAACTACGGTCAGCTTGATCGAAAAACATTCGGCTCCATAGTCGTCTTCAAGACTACGATGAGAGGACAAGAGACAAGCTGATAGCCAAAATAAGGTTAGCTACTCATTCGGTAGGAGTTCACTTGGACAAAAATATGGTAGTTGAGGATGAGGGGGTCGGGGGAGGACGTTTTAGTTCAGCTTTTCTAGAGGAGGAAGCTCGACGATGTACTCGCTTTTGTTATCTTAGAAAGCTTGCAAACAAACGAAATAAAGAAACTACCCTTGTCAACATTATTTTTACTGAAATTTGGCCGTAATATCAGGACGTTCAATTTTGTCGTGCTCCTTCCCGTTTTGGGTTTTCTCAACCTATCGAGGGAGGCACCTATACTAACCTCCTTAATGCTAGAACTACGCAACTACACACAGCATACATATCAATATATTTAAGGTTTGATACATGTCGAAAACGGTCGCTAATGTAGGGCGCGGAAACACAACGCTCGGAGTTGGTAACGTAACATGCCGAGGATACGCTGGCGGCTCTCTCGATTTTAGCCTTCCACGGTGTTGTCTCATTTGGCCATAATTGGCCTGATGATCAGCCGACGTTTACGCGCTCTAGAACTTTTCCCAGCGTCTATATTATTCCCCTGGATCAAACTCAGTCTCACCTGCAAAAAACGTCTATTTTGGAGTAGATTCCCATGGACTTTTGTTTAGCGACAAATCTAGTTAAGCTTTGAGAAACAAACACCTTGTATTTACTTGAAACTGTACTGGCAATTACAACATTCATGAGACATGTGAAATAAACGCTCTTGAATGCTTTTAAGATCATTTGGTTCGGACGCACGATGCAGTTTCAGACAAAAGGAAAACTCCATCTTGGACTTAATTAACAAGAAGTGTAATCGTAACATGCATGTTGACCTCGAAAAATCCCGGGGCAATTTTAAAAATCACAGCACAAAATGCGAAAATAGGCCGCCATGATAAGAATGTGTATACGATTATGCACAATTATGATATAAATATTAATAATACCAACCGAATCAACATCATTATATAACAAAAAAAATTAAACAGGCAGTGTCACTGCTTCCTGGTACATCTGAGGAAACGATGTTGAATGCTAACAGCTGCGACATATTGGTAATCTTGACGGCCCACTCGATTACGCACAATTTTGAACAATCCCAGAGTAATCAGTCTGTTTGCGAATGAAAGTGGTAATACGCACTTTAGGTAGGAGGTTTTTGTTTTAAAACCTGTTTCTTGCATTGGAGGGATAAATATTTTGCATTAAACCTAGCAGCATCGAAAAAAATTACATTCATTATGTTCCTCTGCAAAAAGGAAATTAAAGCGCGTAAGCAAAGTGACGACAGAGTGATATACCTTTCAACCAACAAGAAACACCATGTGAATACTTACTAAAACACGACGATATCAAAATCCCCGGAAGCTGATGGAAGAAAAAGAAATTAGAGGAGGAGGGCAGAATTAGGAAGTGTTTGTTCCAAAGGATTGCCACTGCATTCAAAACGTTGCGGTTAGTTAACTTAATATACTGTTTTCACGGCCTCCGTTTCCGTGTTCGTTCTCCCATAACATGTGTATTTTTTTTCTTGTCACAACTGCGAGACTGTGGCGAAGAGTTAATAAAACCTTTGATATTTCGAATAGCAATAAAGATGCCCACGTGTGGACACAGGCGACGGTACCCGGGATTTGTTATTGTTCGCAATGCTTCCGCTAACTTGCAAGCTTGCTCATTTCTTCGTTCATGAACTTCAACAAATGTCAACAAAACAATTAGACGTAGCATTAAGAACTTCCTATTTCAAATATATTGATTACAGGTACATCCGTTAGGGAGCTTTAGAATAGCGTACAGAGAAAAAAGGAGTCGTCGCTATTGCTCATGTGCCGAACCTAAACTGAGATTTGCGCTTTGCGAGCGCTCTTTTAGCCAACTCATTTTTTTTTTTTAGGTTGCGTTTGTACGCAACTAGCTTTTCCATTCTTTCAAGGAGGACTCGTGAGGCGCGAGAAATTGTCTAAAGCCAAGTCGAGCACAGTTTGAAAGGGATGGCTTACGGTACTCGCTGTAGAGGCCTCATTCGCGGCCTACGTGAATGTGTCGCCGGCGGCATTCTCGTGCCGCGATTTTAAATACAAAACAACAATGCACTCGTATGCAAGGTGCATGTCACAAACAGCTTGGAGGACCCAGAGTGGTGGGAAAAAATCTCCGACAGTGTGCTCCCTTGCCGACGAACGAATTTTTCTCGGCGAATGTAGGATGTGTAAAGGTCGCATGCACGAGGACTGTCTTATCCTAGGCGACGCGAGAATGGCGCACGACAGGTCGACCGCTCACGCCGCATTCTCATGTATAAGCAAATCTAAATTGCTATATCGGACCAAATCCATTAGTTTTATCTTACACCATCTAGATTGTTTAATAAAATTTGTACTATATCTTACTGGTTTTGCAAGAGCGAGATGCCAGGGCTTTTGTAACGGAGCAGAAACGCTATTCTAAAGCTATCTTGCGTAGCGTCCCCAAACGCAAGCGGGAAATTTAGCACTAGCGTGTGCTAAAATTGTTTACGTTATTCTAGAACTCCCCATTGCCCAATCTGGTCGCCTTTAAACAATTGGTCAGGTCGAAAATGGGACGCTTCCGCCATCACGAATTAGAATATATGTTTTTAATGCATGGTAATATCTTGAACAGCACTATTTCGTACTACATATATGTACATTCCCCTTGAGAGGGACATACTATCTAAATAGCTTTGTTGCGCACCTCATAGTATACCAAGGTTTTGTGCAGGTCTACAAATGTGATAGCTTTTAAGACAACATTCAGAATACCTGTTCCGATAGCCTACCCGTGCACGAACCACTTTCCTCATTGTTATTCTTCGATTGAAAACGTTAGTAATCCACGCCACCATTTCAAAACACAAGCAAACATAAGTATATACCTAGCGCTTGGATTATCTTATTGTAAAAGTATAGGCTGAAATTTGTTTGATAAAAATATACATTTGGTCTTTCAGGCCTTTCCTCAAGACTGTTAATGCCTGGATAACTGAAGTTTCCGTAAATTAGAGTAATGTTGTTTGAATGATGACCCATGACAAACTTATGCCATGCTTTTTTTTTAACATGTTAACTGTTTGGAGAAGTCGAAGAGCGCGCAGGGCAATGCTCACATAAAGTTGTTTCGCCTAGCCATTACATTCCAATCTAATTTCGAACACTCGATCCAACTCATCTTCATTTCGTAATGGCCACTGGTTCCGATCCCGGGTTTCCTTCGCCACATCGCTTCCAGACATATTTAACCCCTTCAGTAGTCTTCACCAGTAACAAGCAGACAGAGCCACCGCGAGGTTTCGATAAACAGGCGAAAAACTCGCCTCCGCATGACGTGTCTTCCATAGCGCACTGGTAGATACGACGGAGCAAATAGACCTCGTGGTTCCTAACAGGCTTGTGATTAGACCCGAAGACCTGTAGCATTGAGCTTTAGTCCAACGTAGAATGAGACTTAATATAGTTAGCACTATTGCGGAGGAAATTAAACAGTCACGCCTCTAGCAGTACCCTTCAGTTGTGGCGACAACAAAGCGTATTTTCTTGTTTGCTTTTGAACCGAGAAATCGTATATGACGTTGCGAAGGCTGCTCCTCGTGCGACTAAAGCACTGGTCAGAGCGAAGCGCTTCGCACCCAGACCGTGCTAGGCGAAGTTCAATGTCTTTGTTATGCTGTGTTAGTAAACACCGAGCTTCGGAACAACAAACTCGATAGAAGCGCCCTCTAGTTCAATCTCCTGTCCATACCACGTTCACCATAAAGCTGAGACTGCCGCCAAAGCTCAAGCTCGAGCTAGCCCGCGCCGCTGGCTTTGAGAAGTACATTTCTAGCGCGAGTGCCCGGTCTGCAGGATATTGTTTCAAAAGCAGCGACCTTGTGCTCTCGGGCTTGTGGCATTGGCTGCAGTCTCAGCATCAAAGGTGCGATGCACCAATTTTGTACTTGCACAAATACAGCTTAGAACGAATCCCTGATGACAATGACGTATGAAACACGCGTTCGTTTTTCACCACACGCAATCGAAGACGCAGAAAAAATTATAGAAATAAGAGCAGGTTCATCCTCGCAACTCGAAGCCGGAGCAAGCGGCCACGTGATCTGGAGACGATTATATGCCGCCAATGTTGATCATAGCCACTCGCTGGGGTTGGCAAAGCGCACGACAAGCGCTGAGTTCTAGACATTGTTATGGTTCGGCTTTGTCGTGTTTGCAGCGATTGGACACAGGCCACTACCCGAACGCTTGTCGAGGTATCGATAATCACGAGACCAAATCGACTGCTCACTCAGTAGCCGGGTCAATCGATGAGCCGCATTCAAATATCGTCACGTGAGGATACTGCGATCACCCAGCTACGTCATCTAGTTTTTCGAAGGAAGAGACCGAAAGAAAACTCTCGCTTTTGTCCTTGAAATGACAACGCAACAAAGAAGTGTCTTGTTCAGTTGCGTTGCGGGCCAGTGTACTTGGGTCCCACAAGTGCCAGTAAGTTTGTGTGAAGTGAAAAACTTTCCAAGCGACTATCGTTGCACGGCCCTTTTCAGGACGAAGATGTATAACAACTGTTACTGTAAAACAACATTTTACTAATGGAGCACGAGAAATTTCTCACAATGGGGGACGTACAAAGGAAGAACTCAAGGCGGCGGTAGCTAATGGTCTGGACACAATGACTTTAGTGTTTCATGACATAAGCGTTGTTTTCTAAGTACTTTGTGCAAGTGACTTATGCATACGTAGCATATAAACTAACTTTAGACCCTTAAAGCTGCGTCTTTCGCTTCGTTGTCCTTTTTTTGTACCTAATATGTCTTGATCCAGGAATCCTAGGCATTGATCGTTAAAAGCAACGAAGGAAAATGAGCTGCCTACTCGGCCGCAGTTGGTTTTTCTGCTTTTGTTGCATATAGTAAAAGACAACACTGAAATCGTATGAATCGCGAAATATACTAGTGAGAAGTGGTGCACGTAACATTTTTGTGCATGTTGTTCTAGGACGCCATGAGACGGGCTCTGTACAATAATCAGTTTTAATCACGTGCTGCAAGTCCGCACATATTTTAGCTTAGTGCGATGCACGAGGCATGCGAGCCAGCGAGCAAATTTGTCCACTTTGATCGCTAGAAGAGTGCTATGTACCTCAGCCATGTTTTGTTGTTTTCTCAGTCACTATTGGAAGCGTGCGACAACACGGAGGCGTCACGGTGCGGTTCCTTTCAGAAGCATTTCGCATAGACATTGCGTGTAACAGACGACTTTAATTTCTGATCAATGTCAGCTTGCCTGAGCACAAGGCCACACTCGGTGCTAAGCTTTTACACAAGACCCAGAAATTGCGAGACACGCTGGTAAAAACAGACGTGATCATTCAAACCCCAGTACGTACATCTACTTGATCCATGCCAGCGAGGAAAGCGCTATCTGATAATAAGAGGAGCGAAAAATAATGCGAATTTTATCACGTAACGGCGCTTTTACACTTCTGGATTCGCGGGCAGATTCGCGAAGGCGGCGAGAGAGATTTCGGGGCCGGGTGGCGAAAGCGACTCGTCGCTGGTGAAAAATCTAGATCGATCCGGAACCCATATCCAGATTTTCCGCCTGCAACGCGTCGATTTCGCCACCCAGCTCCACAATTGTCTGGCCGCCGACGCGAATCCGCCAGAGAATCAGCAAGTGTAAACTAAACATAATGGTAATTCGGACGTCCCCGTTCTCTTATACGTTGCAAAGCTTACGTACGCTTACGTAGATGTGGACCAGCCTTTGGTGGCACTAGTGAATGGCGTCCTTTAAGTATTTCCGGACAGTGAAACACACAAACGCTTCGTAAGGGCATCTTCCAGCGCAGATAAACAAAAAACAATGCGAAGAACAAGTCGTCTGCTTCTTTCTCAGGAGCGGCGGTGACGTCAGAACAACGCCCAGTTCTTATTGGCTGGTTGAAAAAGAAATAGTGGGTCGACTTCAATGCTCGATGCCTTAAAATCTACCCCCTGTCGTTTTTTTTTTTGTTTTTCAATCAACAAATAAGAGCTTGTGACCGCCACTCCCGCGCAAGAAGCGGACGACTTGCTCTCCGTATTGCGTAGGACATGATTGCATACGAGCTGCGAGAAACTTTTGCGGGTCGAATGGCGTGAGAGCAAATGCAGCTGAGCAACGTTGGACATGACTACGTTTTCAAATGTCAAGGCGCAAAACATTTCCTCCGGATCGAGATCGAGAAACGCGGCCGCGGGAAATCACAGACGCGGTCCAGACGCTGCGGGTCAAGTTTTGAGCGGGCAGTCGTAAGGCGGACGTTGTCATTTGTCTAGTTGCCAAGGCGGATCGGCGCGCCCCTTTTTGTGTCGCCCGTTCCGTCTGCGTCGAGAAACGGAGGGAGAGGGATATGTCTGGGATATGCACGAAAAGCATAATTTAGATAAAGAAGGCTCTGAACTCTAAGAAAAAATTCTTTTTTCGTGAACTAAATCAGTTTTATTTTTGCTAGTATCATGGTCTAAATTTCTGGAATTTGCATAAAACCCGTGTAGTTAAGAAAAACATTGTAAAAAAAAACGGTTGCATACAACACAAATTTAGGTGGGTGCCTAATTACTTAATAACATGCCCTATTTTACAGTGAAATGCAAATATTGAAAGACGCCATTTTGCGTCCAAGTATGAGCTCCAAAAAGAAGAGATTTTATGACATTCCTTTATTTTATTTTTAGTCATATTGAAGTTGGGTGTTAGCTACAATGCTTTCGTCTTTGTTCCATTAAAACTAATAATTAAATTGCTTGTATTAAATTTTCAAAGCAACGTTTTATTGTGTTTTAATTAAATGACAAAATCTCCAGTTTATGTAGAAACGGGCATATTCAGAGCCAGAAAGAGCAATGTGAACTTTGATGATCGCAACTTTCGAACTAGCCAAAAGTTTAATCAACCTCATCTCTTTAATATATATAAAAAAAAATTAGAATATTACTTACTGTTGTTGCTGAGAAATATTTTTTTAAAGATGAACCTTTCCGACCATGCCTCCAAACGCCCGCCTCGTAGGTGACGCACGCCGGCGTTCGCCAGCGAGGCATCAACGGTGTGACAAGGCCGCCGCAAGGTCTTCACGGCTCTCTTGAAAACACGTTTTATTCACATTGAAGTGGACGTTATCCTGACTTCCATGCATCCGTATCCTCTTTACGCTACACAATGACACTGGCGTCTTAATTTCATTCTACTTCTACCCCGGTAACCGCCGACAAGGGCAGCCCTTCATCGTCTGCTTCCCGAATGTGGGATTGCATACTGCGCTCCGGCATCGTCTGTCGTATATATCCAGATATGAGAACAATTCAGACCGGATAGCTCTTCAACAATGCAAAATTGATAACAGAGATGTGGCTTCTACATCCTTCGTCATATCCGTGACGAAGCATCTGGTATGATCCGTCGAAGTCAATGGGACTTTAGGTGTCATTTCGCTCAGCCGATGGGCCATTGGGAATTTTGGGTGCGTTTTTTCGCTGGTATAGACACCGGCGGCTTCGTTTCATGGGGCAGTTAATTCCTCCTTATTAATAAAATGTTGCTGCTTGGGTTTTCAGTCATTTCATCACAAATTTCACAAGAGCTTCAGTCGCCACAGACGTTTTTCTCTGACCCCCATCAATCATCAGCGACATATGTCCGCCCCTCAGGAAGCCTTCATGCGGCGTCCTTCCCACACAATACACGTCTGTGGCGAGTGGCGGTCTTGCTGACGCATGATGGAAGGACTGAAACCCCGACAGGCAACCCTCTTTGGGAAGGGCATCCAAAAGCCTGTTCCACGTCATAACAGTCTTCATTTGTGCATTTATTGTGTGGATAATTAAATTATGAGTATATTAAAAGATTTTCACTCTCTCTTGTTTTTCCTTGACAAGGAAACAACCTTGGCACTATAAAACACTCGATGGACTAGTCACCAAGCACCAGTGAAATGAGAATACACTTACAGAGTTGTCCTTATCCGATACTGGCATTGACGGAAACGGGACTTCCAGGAAAAAGCTCGCTTCAGAGCCCTACCAAACTAACAAACGAAGTTCATTTTATGTTCCCGACAAGGTGATGAAATACATTTTGCGCAAAAAGAGGCACCCCGCGTTCAACAAAATAGATAGCAGCTATAGAGAAAGTTTCGGGCTTCAAAACCAGAAACTATAAAAAAACGTGGTTGAAAAAACCCCGAGACTGCGGGTAAACGACACAACACTAAAAAGTCTCTTCTAGAGACTTTTTAGTGTTGTGTCGTTTACCCACAGTCTCGGGGTTTTTCCAACCATGTGCAATGTACACCAGCTCGTTTGCGCCCATACATTTTGTTCAAAAAACGTGTTTCTTTTTTTTTTTTCGGCAACGGCGTAAAAGATGAGAAAACTGCAAAGTCTGTTTGCGGCTATGATTGTCATTAAATGAAATTGCATTTTGACCTTTAAGGTTAATAAATCCGAAGGAACGTGAACAATACACAAGCTGGTGGTATAAACTAAATGACATTTGAAGGAAAGTGCGTCAATTGCGACATCACCCGATGAGTAATTTCACGGCTTATGAACGTATTTATAGCTATACGGTTAACGAAGTTTGTAGTAGAGTACAACAGTCTTTCCAATGATGCCTCCTATCGTGCCGCTAGTTCTATGGGCATCCACATTGTTGGCAGGTAGGTAACTTCCGACGTCCATCATGCTCACCTCGGTACTGGTAAGCGAATATGCAATAATTATACCCAGTGCTTTTTTTTCTTCTTGCGAAATGTCGAAGTTTACACTTCTTTAATTAAATACAAGCTAGTGTTACCAGCATACTGTTACGGCCTCGTAGCTGAGCTGGTTGGTTTGACATGCTTCCTTGAATACCAGCTGAACGTAGAGGAAAAGCGAAGGAGGGGAGAAAACAGCAGTGTGTGTCTTTGTTTTCTTCTTCCTTCGCCTTTCCTGTACGTTCAGCTGGTATTAAAGGCAGCATACTGTTACACTGAATTTTTTGGGTTTTAGGGGAATGGGCCAAGCTGCGCGGTGTAAAGGAATGGGGCTGTGTATCAACCATACTTTCCTTCAGACTTCGTCGAAATGTAATAACTAGGGCTGGGCATTTGATCGATTAACCTTCCGATTAATCGATTAAGGCTTTAATCGCGATCAAAATTTTTAACCAGTTAATCGGTTTTTTAATCGGTACTCTAAAGAAGTTCGTTCCCAGCTTGGTGCTATGAGCAAGGTTCAATTCTCGCGCTCGCGAAGCGTCACGTGTTCGAGGATATACATTACAGTTCTGCCGAGGCAAGACGAACAAGCCGGGCCCGCATTTGATCCCCGCGCGACCACGGAACTTCACGTATTGAGGATCTATTACACATACTGTCCAGGGAAGACAAACAAGCAGAAAAACAAGCTGGGAAGCTAACGACGCCATGGTTACTTGTTCCAGTATTCGGCACGTAAAAATGGACGAGTTCACGAATATGAAAGGCAATCTCGATGGAAAGTTTGGGTTTAAAGCAAACTCCAGCGGTGAAGTTTTTAACTCGAAAGAAGTCCACTGCATCATCTGCAAAAAGACGTTTTTGTACAGTGGAAGCGTAAGTTCACTTCAGTATCGCCTACGAGCAGAAGCAACCATGTAGCTGCAGCAAGGACCATCCGCCAAAACGCAGACAACAATCAACGCCTTCTCATCGAGGTTCCTTTCTCTGAAAAAAGAAGAAAGCATCGCCCAAGCTCCGACTTCTTGTCTTCCTGTCGAAGAATGTGGACAAACTTCTTTGTCTTCGGAGCGGGAGCAAAACTATGTGTCTTTGAACCGTTGAACTATATGTATCCTCAATTCTAAATGTCCTTTGCGCCGTATAACAGAGGGTAAAATAAGTCTTCAAAGGCAGGACGAGTTGTTGCATTCTTTTTAATACTATATTTATAAAAATTAACGCAACCGATTAATCGATTAATTAATCGATTAAAGGGTGGCGATTAATCGGGTTAAAATTTTTAATCGACGCCCAGCCCTAGTAATAACATTGCTGATGTTCTGATGGCTTTATTTTGCTTATTAAATTGTGCCGGACCATACATGGCGGGTAGCTAGCATCAAATGCCAGCCCATTTTCATTCACTGAAAATGCTTGCCAATGAAGTTGGTAGCAAACCAAAGTCCTTGCAGAGTGGCGCCCTGCTCCACGTTCTTTGTTTTCCTTCACGAGGCGCTGCCATGTCAACAGTTAGCATGCCTATTCATGCTTAAGAACGGCCAGAATCGAAAGACGATCTTGAGAACGGGACCGGATCATCGCTCATACATTTTGAGGTTAAAGGGGTCATGAAACGATTTTCCTACTTCTTCCTCCTTAGCTTTAATCCTCAACTCAAATGCGAATTGTGAAATCACGTCGTCGTGACATTCTTCGGCACCGGTGCGATGACTCCTAGCTTCCACCGTGCTTTTTATGCACACCATAGAACTTGTCATTCCCCAGTGACGATAAGTTCCGTCAGGGCACTCATTGGCCACGAACGCGAATCCGAATATTCGTCGACGGATTGATTGTTGACGAGCGCATACGTCCGAGTGACGCAGTTCTCGTGTCCAATGCGTGAGCTGGGCTCGGCTGACGTCAGGTTGGCACCGCTGACGCGCTTTGGGAACCGCGGATGTATCATAGTGAAAAGGCGGAGAGCTTTCGAAGGAAAGAAGGTACAAAATAGTCCGCTATATTTTCAAATGTTCGTACCGAAAAGCTGGCTTTTGACTTTCTACCCTCTTTCTTTTGGCCAACTAAACGATATGCGATTAGTAAAGTCCCAATTTAAAATCATTCATCCCAGCCCAAAATTCGTTTCATGGCCCCTTTAAGTGAGGTAAGTCAAAGCGAAAGCCTGCAGCACCATTCATTGCCGATGAGCGTGTTGGTAATGCAGTGACCCTTATGAATTTGTTCTGAAGCGATCGATGAAGGACGCAGCCAGGTTTGTTTGTCTTATGGGTCTCGCAAATTCTGCATTAGGGGTGAACGCTAACCCCAGACATGGCTTGGGTTCGGCGCATGCGCAGGGCCCCTAGCGTTGGGTTTCGCTGCTTTAAAACTCCAATTGAGTGGAACTCGGCGCGTGCCCTTCGCCCAATTGCCAACCTCAGCACGTGGTTATGATAGACATTGGCGACACATAATCGGGTCCGCATCTGATGGCCGCTTTTCTGGCTGCGAGTTAAGGGGGTGAACGCTGGTCGTTTTCTCAATATCTTTCTGCGACTTCCATTGCGTGGAGAAAAATCAAACGCGTATTTCGTGGGTCTCGAATGTCAAGGAAACATTCTAAGCGATATTTACTGAAAGTAAAAATATTTGCGTCGCCCCTTTAACATATACCACTTGCTTTCCTTGAAATATAAGGGAATATGGGCTCCATTTATACGCAGCTAAAAACACGCGCCAAAGATTTTTTTTTTTGGATTGGAACAAGCCGTATGCAAGAACAGCTAGCGAAGGTTAAAATGACTTTATCTCTGGATTCTTCCGCATAGAGAGTAGTGTCTGACTCTCCACGCGAAAGGAAAATGCACTGCCAACTCAGCCGCACTTGTTATTCTTCTTTCCACGCGAAAGGAAAATGCACTGCCAACTCAGCCGCACTTGTTATTCTTCTTTGTGAGATATCTTAATAAACAGAACTCAAGTTTCTCAAGTTTATTTGTACGTTTTTTTGTTTGTTGTTTGTTTTTTTGTTTTGTGTGTTTGTTTGTTTTGAACACGAGGCCTTGGGCAAAATGGGCGAAAGGCAGATACGCACTGCCCGACGGGGCCCAGGCACCCCAGTACATTGAATCGGTAGGTCATGGTAAGCCAAGTATTGGATAACAGACGTATAAACATCGGCAAAACGCAACAGCACAATATTATAAATCTTATTACCTCCACCAAAAAAAAAAAGTACTTCTCCTATCCAAGTCAAATGGAACCAAGAGAGGTTAAAAATAGTAGGGATGGGAGAGCATGTTTAGGTGCTTGAAGTGTTGTAATAAAAAGTTTAAACAATCGTAAGTATACCATATGTGACCAGGTTACATCTTCGTTGGGTGGTTGGTGTAGAATTGGCTCGTAGCGTAGCGCTTGCTTCCGCTTAGGTTTTACGACAGCGAAGCGAAGGTCATGAGCGGACAACGGACCACGAAGAGCAGACGATCCGAACAGCTGAGCAGCTTGAAAAAACAAAAGCGTGTTCTGACGTCGCCCGTCGCCGAGACTGGGACGGGCCTTTCCACGGTGTGAGCGGCTGCAGAAATAGCTCCTGTTATGCTTCCGTGAGGGTTTCGCTCCGCCGACATGAACCTCGTGGATTTCCTGAACGTCGCAATAACATGAATTAACACCAGCTTCAGTTTTCCGAGGGCCACCGATCACCGCAGACGACAATCTGGCCCTGGGCCACGGCAGAGGGCCGCTGCCGCGGACTGAAAGTAGAGTCTCGTGCGCTTCAAACTTGACGTGTCTCCGACAAAAAGCGTGCCAGATAGTCTTCCCTTTAATTCAAACTGTTGTGTGTTCAACGTTTGTCACAATACATAATAATAAAATAATCTTGTGTACGAAGTTAATTCGGGGAATTTCACGATAAAAATGATACGTGTGATGACTGCATAAAAGTCAATAAATTAAAAACTCGCGCTCAGAGTCATTTGTCACCGAGCGAGCACGTCGGTCGTCGTTCCTATAGCTTCGTCCCGGGCGTGACCGATCCTTTCGACCCGGTACGGGCTTCTCTGTGTTTGCCCGTACCTCCAACGTGGAAACTAGTGAGCTGAGCACCACTGGCGTTAACTTCAACGACTGACATACATCATGGTTTCAATGCGGCAATAAAAAGAGAAGCTATACTTCGTTTCACCTTATCTGCGAGCGAAGCCAAAGCTAGAAGCGCGAGACCGGCGCTTTTTGCGCACCGCCACAGCTCGCGCGCTCGAGCAAAGCCTGAACGCACGGATTCCTTCCGATGCTCTGCGCTTCAGCTTATGCCTTCGCTGGCACAAAAGGTGAAACCAGAGCATGGCTGTATTATTTATGGCGTAAATCCTCCGCACACCTATATTGCATGGGCTTGCGATGCGCATCAATCGCTGGCCAAAAGTCGCAAGTATAGGAGTTTTCACTGGACGCCATGTTTGTGCGTGCTGTTTAGGGCGCATGCTCAGAACGAGCTTACATCAATAGGCTGCTAAGACCGGCACTCTTGATGATGCGGAATGCACCTTGCAAAAGAACTGTGAGCTCGCCATCAGCACGCGCACAGCATTCTACGCACACAGCTATGGCCGCCAGTGAATACTCCTATTCAGATGAATTCATTGAATCAACTTATTTTCGCTATCTTAGTGGTCGTGCGACATGAATAAAAATGCCTATTCCCAAATTTCTTTATATATCAACACATTCATCATGCGATCGTCGAGAGGCGATTGTGGTACTACCTTGTTCATACCACATGTTAAACACTTTCACTTGCACGGACGGTAACAATCTGGCAAGAACGGAATTGAAACTTCATAGTGGCGAGGACACACACAGTGAATGAAGGAACAAGAGGCAAAGCCGACGGTCTGGTTGCATCGGTCTCCACATGTGACGGGGAGATCCGTTGAACCCACGAAAAGTCCCATTTGGTCCTTACACACAACCATCATCCATTTACGGCGGGACAAGGATGCCCTTTTAGGACAGAAAGTTTTGGGAAAGAAAGCGAAGGAGAAGCAAGCCTCAAAAAAAAATGACTTGGGGAAGCTACGGGGCATGACCCCGCGCGTGTCTCCCTTCAATTTTACCCTCCTTGTATGGAACCCTTATTTGTTTGGGAGACAAGGTGGTATAGTGGTAGCGCCAGTATACCCTGCAGTGCAGGCGAAGCGCGCTAAGACGAGCTCTTTACGAAATGTTTAATTGTCTGATTACGTGACTCACCGATTATTTTTATTGATTGCTTGATAAATTAATTGATTGTTTAATTGATTGGATGATTTTTAATTGGGCTTTAGGGTACGGCCTCTTAATCTTAAATGTAAAAACGCGAATGATAAGCAGATCATCCCCGTTTCCGCTCCGCCAGCCATCCGCTTGTTGCACGACGCACCCAAGCCGCTTCCCTCGTGGTTCAAGCCTTTCTAAAATAGGCTGATTTATGGGCTTTTCAGCGACGCTCAGCAAGTCCCTAATAAACCGAGAAACTTGAGGGAGAGGACAAGGAGAACGTGAAAACGCCAGG
The DNA here is from genome assembly GCA_037355805.1 of Ixodes ricinus. NCBI lineage: Eukaryota > Metazoa > Arthropoda > Arachnida > Ixodida > Ixodidae > Ixodes > Ixodes ricinus. Next base: position 130,043 of record JAZHYW010035585.1, read on the forward strand.
AGATATCAGAACCCTTAAGCTCTGGCTCGGAGGATGAGTGGGCAAACTTAACGCCCAGCTTCTCCCTTGTTTCTATTTCTCGCACTAGTCGAACGCGTTCGAATCCGAGAGCCAACCGTCGGACCACCAGCGTCTTCCAGTGTTCTTAACACCTATCTTCAAAGATCTTTGAAAGTATTTGCAGAAACACCCGGTATAAGTTGTAAGTTATTGTGTGATCTTATTTGGTCTTGTACGCTCTATTAACCGCATTCATTTATTTTTAATCTTGAAGCTTCTGTTATTTCAAGGAGGGGGACTGAAATGCGGAATCTGCGAAATTTATTTAAAATTTGGAAATTTCTCTGCAAGAAGCCTACTCACATTCTGGCAAGAGATATCTCCGCAGTTTAAGTATTCGTATATACTAAACCTATTGGTAACTGACATTAAAAGGCAGGGGGAGAGAAAATCCTTGTTCTGGAGGCACAAAACGCTAAATATATATTACGAGCATATGTGTCAGAAAATTATGTAATGTTATAAGCTGGCCTTTGAGTTTTGTATTTAAGCATGCGCATCAAACTACGTTTGTTGACGCAGTATTTTTGCAGCACTCTCGGGATATAATTAAATCTTAAACGTAAATTAAGAACAAAACGCTTTTCTGCTTAATCTTCAACTAGGGCTTCACTATGGCTTGATAAAAGGTCTAGATTCCTGCTTTTGTGGGCTCTTACTAACGGAGTTTGATGAGTGTGCATTAGTGCCTTTGAAAAACGTTTACTGCAAATGATAGGACAGAGGGTTGTTACGTGGCTCTCTAACTGTATTTAATATAAATTTATCTAATTTGTCAGGACAACCCAGGTTAGAAAACCGGTTCCTCTATTATGACAGAAGAATGTGTATTGTCAAGTTTATGATAGCCTCCTGATAGTAATTTATTCACCTTGATATTTGTCAGTTGAGAATGCCATCGCTGAGGACATCGAAGAAACGGGAAAACTGCCGGCTATATTTTCACTTGTTTGAAATAAAAGCCCCATCGCATGAGTGGAAGTTGAGACACATTACTGTCGTGTGGAATAGCTATCCAGGAAAGCGGTTTCTACTCCACGTACGATTCTTCGGGTTGTTTTTGCAACAGTTAGTGGATCTAAAATAATATGTTTTGAAAGTGTCTTCTTGAGATCATGAATTGAACTCACTGACCAGGTGTTTCATATAAAAAATAATCTGATGGCTTGTTAATATATACCGAGGTCGCAACGTTTAAACAGTGTAATTGTTAAAATCTGTAAGCTTTTTTTTCGCAATACCGAGTTATTTATTTATGGCCTCCCAAGATGTCCGCTTCATGGGACATTTGATTCGCTCACTTTGTATGAACAAATGGTTCTGTAGTATGTCGGCAGTAGCTATCTAAAAAAAAAAAAAACTTGACTTCCATACATCGGTTTTTTCTTTTAAGTTATGAACTTATGATTTCGTCAGTGACATGGCTGTCCTCAAGCTCTTACCGCTGTGATATTTAAAATTTTAATATTCTATTTCAATTCCAGCGTCCAGTTTGCTACACTGACTTCAAACAGTACAACGCTAGGTGAGTTTTAAGTCACGGTCTCACTAAACTGCGGTACGTATTGTTTGTCAGTCTAACCCCTGCAAAGATGTCACAAAAATAAGCCCTAGAACCTTTAAAAGAATGCATTAAGAAAATGTAGCGTCTGTATAGCACCGGAAGTATACATAGTGCTGTTGCTTTTTCGGTACGCCCAAAATTTTTATTTCTTATGGTTTCATGGATATGAATAGTAGAGTAGGCACCGATGAAACGCTGGTACATACGGGACTCATTTCCACACGATAGCTTGAAGTGTTATCGGCTTACTGCCGCTAATGTTAACGCTTTAAAATAGCCGTTTTCTTGTTTAGCAATACGTAACTGGAACGAAGT